>PVLD010010742.1:0-69160 GCA_004027595.1 Dinomys branickii | reverse complement strand
GGTGGGAGGAATCGAGGCGTCCGTGCTCTCAGGGCGCTAGGGCCCAGCAAATTTTTCCGCTCCCGGCGGCGTTTGGGGCCCTCCACGCGCTCGCCCGACATGCACGAAACGTGGGATTGCGGGGCGTCTCCGCCGCTAGCAAGCCGATCTCTGTCGGGAGTCGCCGGGGGGTTGCACCGTCTCGGGAGGCGGGAGGGCCCGAGGCGGCCGCGCTCCCACTGCGCCTGGACCGATCCCCTCTTCTTCCCCGCGGGGATCGTCCCCGGCTCCCAGCGTCTGGGACTTTCCCACGTCTCGCCCCGGCAGCGTGGTCCGCCCTACCACATCTCCCCCGGCATCTCAGAGAAATACGCCCAGTTTAAACTTCCCAGCCGAGGTCCCCGCATTCACGCTCACCAAGTCTGTCTCCAGCTGGTGGTGTTTATTAAGGAGGTTCGCTCCCTTGCTGCTCACCCGGTCGCCATCTTCCCCGGATCCGTCCTAGTGTAATTTTTTAAACTCTTCTTTCCCCATTGAATTGTCATGGGACCATTGTAAAAAATCTTACTCTCTTGGATTTGGGTTTAGCTCAGTGGCAGAGCCCTTGCCTAATATGTCTGAGCTCTAAGTTCTATCCCCAGCACTAAAAACCAAACAAATAAACTTTTTTTTGAACCAGGAATCAAACTCAGGACCTCATGCTTGCCAGGCAAGCACTGTGCTGCTGAGCTATATCCCTGGCCTTCTTTATTTATTTATTTTTTGTCTTTTTGAGACAGGGTCTCACTATGCATTTCAGGCTGGCCTTGAGCTCACTTTGTAGCCCAGGCTGGCCTTGAACTTGCAACAATCCTCCTGTCTCAGCCTCTTGCCTGCTTAGTGCTGGGATTATAGGTGTATGCCACCACACCTAGCTAAAAAAACCCTTTAATATTTTCTTTTTCTTGCCAATTTCCTAAGTTCCTTCAATAGAGGAACCAGATATGTCTGGTCACTAGTGTATGTCCTGGGTTTAACATAGCCTATGATATATCAAAGATGTTCAGTTTGTGTCTGTGTTTGTTTCAATAAAGAATGGAGAAGCTGAGTGCGGTAACACATGCTCATAATCCTAGCAGGAAAATCACAAGTTCAGGAGAATTGCAAGTTTGAACCCAGCCTAGGAATTTAGCAACATAGCAAGCTCAATCTCAAAAAATAAAAACGGGATTTGGGGTGTTGCTCAGCACGAAACCCTGAGTTTAATTCCCAGTACTCTGGGGTGGGAAAGAGGGAGAGAAATCACCTGGGGAAAGAGGACAGAGTGAGAGAGAAAGGGACTGAGAAGCGTATGGCCAAAGGGAGAAAGTCCACAGTCATAGTTTATCTCTGCTCTCCTGAGTTCCTCTTTAGTAAGCATGTTTCTAAATTCCTTCTCCATTTCCTTTTTCCAGGCCAGCTTTAATGATGATAGCTGATGGAAGCCATGTGGTTTGCATCCGTGTAGGCTCCAAGCTCATAGAGAAGATTCTCCTCCACATTTCTCCAGACTGCCTGGACAGAGAGATAGGTATGCTGTCTGCACACCTTGCAGAGGTCGTTCTAGGTGGGCATGTTCGTTCAGGGGTACAAGGAGCACTCTACATCAGTGAAGTCTCTCTGTCAGGGTGCAAGAGGGGGATTTGCTGTGTGTTAGAAAGTGGGACCTGCTTCTCTCCTGTCTTGCTTATGTGAGTAGAAGTGCTGACTTCCCAGCTGTGCAGCAGGAGCCGCTCCGGCCCTGGTTTACAGGAGTGAAGTCCATGCATGTGTGGTGCCCTGACTATGAAGGTGGGCCATTGTTAGTGCACAGATTTGCTGGTTCCTCAGCCATGTCACTAGGGGCAGGCAGCTTGTGGCTGGAAGCAAAGTGCCAATGTCCACCTGTTGGGTGAGCACACTCCTTCCTGTCCTCTAGAGCCTCCAGCTCTTTAAGCTCTGAGCAGGTCCAGTTCTTTTGATTGTTTGGACTCTTAGTAAGTAGTGTGTGGTTCTTGCTTTTTGGATGCCAGTCATTTTGCTTGATTATGTGTAGAGCTGGACAGCCTGGAAGCAGTATTTGTGTCTGGAGATGGCTGGGCCTCTCCTAGGCCTTCACTGGGGTGAGAGTCACCCTTGTCAGATGCCCAGGTGGATCAGAGGTTCACTGTTTCCATGGTCACCTTCAGGTCCCTGCTGGCTCTGGCTCCTGGTGCTAGCTTATGTTTGGGTGGCAAGGGGTCTCTGTGCTCTTGCCCCAGTGAAGTTTCTCCCTTCTGTCTGCTCTTGGGCCATAGAGACTTTCTCTCTGTGTTCCTTTTCCCATTGACACATCGTCACTGTGCATATTTATGGGGTGCTATGGGGTACAGTGTGACATTTTAATGCATATGTCTGATGTGTAATGATCAAGTCAGGGTAAGTGGCATTTCCATCACTTGAGACATCATTGTTTGAGTTGGAAATGTTCAGAATCCTCTCTTCTTATAGCTACAGTCACAGGTATACATTCTAGACATTTCTCCTTTGTGCACTCAGACAAGCCCAGGTGGCACATGCCTGTCACTCAGGCAGCCTCCTCCTGCAGTCAGGAGGCCTGGTAAACTAGGTGCAGGTGGCTATTGTTGCAGAACAGTACAGCAGCCTTTTTACATGTGGGAGTCAAACAGCACTGTAAAATAGAATACGAACCTGGTCATATTTTTTACTATTGTTATCAGGTATTGTGTATTGGCATAGTTGTCCATGCTGTGCCTTTACAAAGCCGGGGCACAGTAGGGTTCCTCACACTAGTATCATCTCCGATGTTAGGGTGGTGTCGTGGTGGCTGCATCTCTGGGCAGTAGGGATTCATCAGCTCTGTTCAGCTCTTAAGGGACTAGGGCCATAGATGCAGCCCTCTCTCTACTGAAGGACTGAAGTGCTCTGCATTGCTCCTGTTCCTGCGAGTCCCTGAGGTACTCAGGCCCCTGCTGCTCCTTATAGGTGCATCCAGGAATGCTTTCCTCTGACTCTGAAGCCCATGTTCCCTGGGGCTGGATGGGGTTCCTTTGCAACCCTGCCCCTTCTGCTGTGGCAGCCAGCTCTGCCTGGCATCTGTGTGGGTTTTGAGTGGCCGTGCCTCTCCCCTGCAATAGGGCACCACGGAGGATCATTATCAGAGACCCCTGCAGTGAGTCCCAATCTCCCACCAGGTGTTAACATGCATGGTGGAAAGAAAGAAAGAGCTAGAGACAAAGTGGAAGTGCAGCGGGGATCTGGGGTGACCAGTTGTTCACAGAGAACAAAAGGTAAGAGGCAGCCAGAACCTTGGCATTTACTGATTGAGGAGGAGATTATCAGATGATTCAGAGGATGATGATGATGATCTTAAACTAACGAGGATGTTGCCCTGGAGCATCTTTAGTCTTAGTGGTTTTAGTCTTGGTGGTCTTAATCTTAGTAGGTGGGAGAGGATGGCCTACCCATAATGGGCTAATGAGAAATCTCAAAAGGGTGATAGATACCGATAATCCCAAGTCTCTGTTTATTCTTTAGGGAAGTATGTAAGACTAGCCATTGAGAATTTGTGGTCCCCACAGGTCATGGTGCAGAGCTGTTTTCTGTCCCTCTCCCAGGATCAGTCTTTTCTTCTTTTACCTTCCCCTATCCACCCTGGGCTTCACCTGGGGCAATAGGATCCCTGGCCTTCCTCCCATAGTTACTGCTTTTGCCGTGTGGGTGCCAGGCCCCTCCTGCAGGCCTCTTCACAGCAGGCAGCTTTGAATTCCTGTCTGCCCTTGGGTGAAGTGAGAGGAAGTCTTTGAAGGCACAGGCTCCCAGTGTCTGCTGCTCTCTAGAAACTTGAGCCCCTCCTTCCTGCTATGGCCTCTTGTGCTCTGGTCCCTGAACTTCCTGGCTGCTTGGTCATGCTTAGGTGAAGAAAAGGATGATTTTATAGTTTATTAAGCTTTTTCTACTAACTTTTAGGGTGGGAGCCGTGCTCTTTGTGGATTTCTATATCCTGATTTGAAGCTTTCTGGCTTTTTATTCACTTTTTTTCATGTTCATTCTTTTGGCTATGTTCATTGCTTTTCTCAGAGTTCCTTATATATTTTCAATCGTACCTCTTCATTTTTCACACAGGGTATATTAGTCATTTCTCAGAGAGGATTGTTCTTTCGTTAGATTGCCGTTGGGGTTTTGCCCATTCCTGGGCCAACCAAGGTCGCACTGCTGGACTTCACTAGATTGAGTCCCACTTCACCCCCTTCATGGAGTGTAGCCCTGAATAACACAGCCATTGTGTCTAAATGGTCATCAGACCATCCCAATTACCATTCTCTAGCTTTTCAAAGTGAAAATGCAAATATTATAGTTATTGAGGAGAGTTCTGCTATCTCTAGAACTGTGGCCTTGGCTCGCCAGCGTAAGAGTGGCCAGTGCTGGGGAGGCTGGCAGGTGGGCAGGAGGCAGTGCAGTCCAAGCACCGTCAATGGTGCCCTGTGGGTGTGTGGAGCAGCCTGTTAAATAACTCAATAATGTCCTAGGAACAAAGCCACTCTCATAGGCAGGCAGGAGGATGGCAAGTTAAGCTCAGCTTGGTCAATTTAGTGATTTTAGTGAGATGCTGTTTCAAAATTAAAAAAATAAAAAAGGACTGAGGATGCAGCTCAGTGTGGAGGCCCTGGGTTCAGCATCCAGTACCCTTCCCATGCATGCACACACACACCCACGCAAAAGAAAAGGATGAATGTAGACAAATGAAAATTATGACATATCTACTTATAATTTTAGTAATATTTTATTATCAGTGTGTTATTCATTAGATAACTGATTCAAGGTTCTTTTGTATGAAACATAAGTACTGGTTGAACATCTATAATCCAAATGTTTGACCTGTGAAATGCTCCCAAACTTGAAATGTTTTGAAAATCAATGTTACGCTACAAGTGGCAAATCCCACAGCTGACCACATGTGACATATTGCAGTCAAAACCAAGATGCACCAAAGACACTGTACAGAGTTCCCTCCAGGTGACATACATAAGGTTCATGTTAGTCTTGGGTCTTGTCCTCAGGATACCTCATTATGTATGTTAATATTCCAAAATTTAAAAAATGAAATTCCAAACACTTCATTTTGGATCAGGGACACTCAGCAGAGAGAGAGAGAGAGAGAAGAAGAAGGAGAAGGAGGAGGAGGAAGAGGAGGAGGTGGAGGAAGAGGAGGAGGCAGGGAAGGAGGGAGGGAGGGAGGGAGGGAGAGGCAGGCTGAGAGCTGAGCCTTAAGGGCCCTGCTGTCCATTGGAGAGGGTGTTCTCCATGCCTGCTTTTTGTGTTAGTACGAGCAGCCTTCCCTCATGCTGCAGCACCATAGTAGCTAGAAAGACAGGAACAGGATGAGCACTTTACAAAGGTTAGAAGAGTGGAGGAACCAAGCAATAGTGTGGTGCTTTTGTGTGTGGTTTCTGCCTTCGGGAGCGTTCAGTGCTATGTGTGCTTGGTTTTCCCAGTGCCATCCTCGGAGGTCACCTATGGGATGGTGGCTGCAGACCTGCTCCACTGCCTGCTGGTGGATGGCACTGAGCCCCGAGTGCTGAAGATTGAGAGTCTTTTTCTGTTGGATGAGAACAGCTACCCACTGCAGCAGGATTTCTCCCTCCTGGACTTCTGCCCAGTGGAGCCCTGCACTGAGGCCTCATCCCAACGAGAAGTGCTGACTGAGCCCACTTGCAATTTGAAGTAAATGAGTGAGGAGTAATTGCTTTGAGTTTACTAAATAAATGTATTTTACAAGAGAATTGTGTTAAATATAAATTAAAATTATTTTTCTAAGAAAATGTTGTGAATTGTTTTGTCATTTGCCAGTCTCCTTGTTTCTTTGGAGAAATGGTACAGTGAAGGTGACTTATAGTGGCCTCTAAGGGTTATGGTCCCCGTGTGTGCAGTCCCTGTGGCCTCTGACCCTCTCTCATGTGGGGCTTATAACTCTCACACCTGCTCTTATTTCTCCTTCAGTGGGCGCTCAGCAAGAAGTAATTTCCTCAACTATAACTGGACACAGTAAAGAATTCATTATGATGATCTTTTGTTTAATTCAGGTTTGAGACAAGCATGTTTTTCTATTAAGAAAGCACTACAAATGGGGCAAAGGAAGCCAGTTTCCACTTGTAAAAGAGGGAAGGATGTTCTCTGTCAGTTCCGCCTGGGACTCAGCACCTGGCTGGGTTAGTAGCACTAAGCAGTTTGTTTTTGGATGAGGGCAAAGTGGCTCATGTGCAGGTGAGGGACACGGAGAGCTGCTTTGCCCTGGTCCCTGTGCTTGGAAACCATTACCTCCATGCTGAAACCGATGTGATTACTTCATTGTAATGCATTAAAAAAATTCTTTTGGTTTGTTGAAATTGTTTTCTGTAATCCAGGTTATGCATGTGTGGATGTGCACACACACGTACACACACATACACACACATACCCCCCACACACACACAGATGTGAGGCTGGCAGGTAGGCAGGAGTGGGTCTGAGAGACAGTGACCCTGACAAGATGTGGACATGCAGACATTCTATAATCTATATCCTGGGCGGGGGAGGGCTGGAAGTAAAGTCAAACCAGAAACTATGCTAAACTGGCTCCCATTGCTTGGGGCATAAGTGAAAAAGGACTTATGGAAGCTCTGGGAAGGCATCCTATGCCTGCCCCTCAGGCCTGCAAGGTAGAGGTGGCTCCTCCTTCCACACACATCTCTTACCCAGTCAGCTCCAGACACTGGGGACAGGAGAAGTTGCAGAAATGTCTCTGGGCCTTGAGATCCTTGCTAAAAGCTGCTCTTTCTTGTAACCAAGATATAGAGGAAGAACAGAGAGAGAAAAAGGAAGCTAAGATTGAGTAGGCAGAATCATGTGGGACTTTCAGCTGCATTATGGGATGACCAGATGCTACCCAGTGGCCTTTCCCTAAGTAAAGGAAGTTAACTTATAACTGTCCCATGTGCCGACAAACCACTGGAAGGGGGACCACCCTAATGCCTGCCAAACTAAGTCACCTTACCATAAGTGTGACCTAAACAGGACATGAAAGGGCTTACCATCCTTTTTTTTTGGTACTGGGAAATGAACTCAGGACCTTGTGCTTGCCAGGCAGGCGCTTGTGCCACTGAGCTGTATCACCAGCCCAAGCTTACCATCCTGAGACTCAAGGGACTCCTGGTCCCAGATGCCCAGATTTTGTCCCTAGAACGAGGAGGCTCCAGTTGTCTCCCAGCCCAGTCATCAGCATCAATGGGACAGAGCCTTGGGTGACACTGGGTGTCACAGGTGAGACCATGAGCTTCCTCCTTGACAGTGGGGCCTCTTACTCTGTTCTTCCCTTCTAATCTGGGCCATTGGCCTCTGACTCTGGTTGAGTTTGGGGCATCGTGGGACTCCAGTGACTAAATGCTTTACCCTTCCTGTATGTTGCTTATGGGATACTTTTTTCCTTATCCATGATTTTGGCGATGCCTGGATATTCTGTCGCTTTATGAGGCTGAGACTCCCTGACAAAGATGGGAACTCACATTATTTTTGCTTACCGAATGGCCCCACAGTTGGGACAAGGGTTGTCTATCCCAGCAATGTGGACAGTGGCTTGATCCTTACCAGTCTTCCTGCTAAACCTCAGGTGTGAGCACCTACGTGTGGGGGAGGGCTGTCCCTTCCACCCCAGCAGTCATTAAGCTGAAGGATTCTCATGCCTTCCCACACGGAAAACTGTATTTTCTTCTACCTGAAACTCAAGCAGTGCTACAGCCTCTGAGAAATAAGCTGGTTTGCTATGGGCTTTTAGTGGCTCATCACCTGGTAATGCCCCAATTTTAGCTGTCAAGAAGCCCTATAGCAGTTACTGTTTAGGGCAAGACGTCTGTGCTATAAACGAGGCAATTATTCCTTATATATGCAGTAGTCCCCGACCCCACCACACTGCTGGGCCAGTGCCTTCAAACACCAATGGTGTACAGTGCTAGGTCTTAAAGATACTGTCTTTTACATTTTGGTAGCACCTGAGTCCCTTTGAGTGGACTGATGAGCTAGCTTTTTGGACAGGCATTAGCCAGCGACTTAGGTGACTTAACTGTAGTGAACAGGGCCATCACATGATAAATGGATGATCTTATCTGTTTTCCTTTTCTAACAGAGGCTTGAGTTCATCTGGTTCAGACTTTGAACTTCCTGGATGATGAGATAGTGAGCCTCAGAGCCTCGGGCCCAATGACTGTCCCAAAGAATCCACTGCTTAAGGTTTGTTTTAATCCCAGGGCATCAAGTGCTTTCAGCACAATGTGTGCAGAGCAGTAGGCTCTTCCAGGCGCTACACTGGAACTCAACTTTGTGCTTTCCTAGGAGTAACAGGCTACTGTTGGCTATAGAACCCTGGGTATAGCCTGATGACTGAGCCTGTATGAGTCCCTAAAATTAAATTTCCCTTTCCTGGGTGTAGGAACAACAGGCCTATGATGAATTAAAGTCCTCTCTTCATGGACCCTGTTTTGGAACTATCTTTCAGTTATAGGTGTGGCTTCAGGATCCTTAGCCAGACCTTAGGGCCTGTTCAAAGGACTATAGGACATTTATCAAGGTGGTGGACACAGTACCCCAAGGACGGCCTGATGTATCAGGACAATGGCTGCTTCTGTTCTTTTAGTAGCAGCTTGAGCTCCAGGCCAATACACATACACTAAATATTTCTCAGCAGGCATATAGGAATATGCATTACGGGTACTGCTACCAGTGTCCCTGGAGTCTCAAAGGCTGTTATGGTTGTGGCTGGATGTCTTCCCAAAGCCTCAGGCAGTCATAGAGGGTGGGCTTTTCAAAGGTGGCTGAATCTAGAGTTTGTGATTGATTCAGAGTCCAATGCTGGGATTAAGGGTGTGAGTGCCACACCCATCCTAGGGTGGGTAGCCTGCCTATAATGTAAGAGAGAGAGAATCTTGTCTCTGCCTTTTTGCTTTTGTTGTCTTCTATTGCCATGAACTGTTGCCCCTCTGCTGTGTGCCACCCTGCCTTGGAGTCCGTTGATTATGCATTGTTGATTATGCTCACAGTCTGAGCTAAATAAATCTTTCCCTTTTTAACTCTGAGTATTGGGTATTTTGTCTCAGCAACGAGAGAAAAGCAACTAAACAAAGGCCTCTCCAGCAAGCTGGGACATTAGTTCACGTCAGAACCTACAGGGAGGGCCTACATGGTCAATGAACTCTTCTTTGGGAGGACCTTCTCAGTACTTCTCTCTTCTCCAGAAGCTAGCAAAGTTCTAGGAATTGTCAGCTGGATCCATCATTCCTGGATTAAATCTTGGAAGGAAGAGCCCCTCCAGAGACCCCACATTCCGGGAAAGCCAATCTATGACTTGTTCAAGCAGACTTCAGTTAAATACCTGTAAATGCCTCACCATCTCCACGCCCACTCCCACATCCATCAGAGGCTGTGTGCACCTTGGGTATTCTCGTAATCAGAACCTTTGTTATAACTACCCTTCTGCTCATCTGTGCTTGCAGAGCATAGGGGCTCACCTGCTGGTAACTGTTGGATGCCCCAGCCGATTATAGGGAGCTCAATTGCCATCCCCCGTATTGAACTATATTTCAGATAGGCTTTTTGCCCTGAATCTGCCTTGCACTACTTAGAACAATGAGTCCAGGCTATTCCAGATCCCAATCCCAGCTTTGGGCTTGGTTCTGGATCAACCTGGTGGGAAGGGTTCATAACCATTGCAGTCTTGGTTCCAATTTGGATCTTCTATAATGAATGGTCTCCTGAATTTTATTCTCATTAACAGTCAGCCCATCTTTGGATGGTTGTGCGCACTTCTGACTCAACCATCTGTATTGATGCCTTGACCAACCATCTGAGTTAGGAAGGGTGGGACCCTAACTCCTTGCCTACAACACTCTCAGTAGGAAGTAGCCACAATGACATAGCACCCCAATACCCTAAATGCTTTTAGGGTCTAGACTGTTGCAGGGGGGTGTTAGGCAGGTATTTATACATCAGCGGGCCTGAGGGGCACAGGGGAGTCCAAAACAGCACGCTGGGCCAGGTATCATTCAATGAAGCAACAGAGAGCTCAGTGTATAATACATAATCATTTGGTAGGTCTCAGACCTAAAACAGTCCCATGGAGGACAGTGATATTTTAAGATCATGTATTGTACACAGTCCTTTTGATACCTGCCTCCCTGGTGTCCCTTTCTAGAGCAAGCATACAGGATTTCTGATTGCCCTGGCTTATGCCTGATGATATCAGAAAGGGGTGCGTTTGTTAAAGACCCTCCCTCCTTGGACTGAGATCTGATTTAGATAAAACATTGACCCCCCTGGAAAGAACACAGAAGACATTTTTGAGATATCGATGTTCCAAAGTAACCCCTAAGAGAAATGTTGATAGGCATATACATTGGGCCAATAAAACAACAATCACCAGAGTTACCCGAACCCCAGGAATGAGCACCCACACTTCCACTTGGGGCACTGCTCACCTTGACTGAATGTGTAACTTTCTCTGTGTTCTGTTTTACAGTAAACTCTACCTAGACTTTTGCATGTTCACTTGTGTGTCTGGCCTGAAATATTTCACCAAAGGCACAAAGAGCCAAGGACCATGCAGTGAAGGACCAACTTCTAGAAGTATTACAACTCTGTTTCCAGGGGACAGAAGTACATTTTTCTGTGAAGACTGTAGCTTTCCCCAAGAGCTCAGAAGGGTCTGTGACAGAGAAAAGAGCAAGAAAACACCTTTAATGGCTGAGTTTCTCCATGGGGAAGATAAAGAACTGAGGACAAATGGTTTTTGGCTCCTAACTATGCAGGTAGGTAGAGAAAGAGCTTCCCACTGCATATCTAGAGAGACTGGAATTCAAACAGCAATTGGCACCTGTAGATAGGAGCTGATGGCCCCCAAGCCTTGCTGTTCAGACTCTGGTATAAGATCTACCCAAAACACAAGCCACCAATGAGGGGTCCTCAGTGTGCCCTTCTGTGTCTCAAGGTGTGGCCAAGCCCCTTCACCTACCAGAACATAATGTCCCAGGCAGATGCTCCTGATTTCCCCTCATCCTGCAAGGCGGAGTCTTTGTTTCCAGTGAAGTAAAGGACTCCAGGTCATGTCCACATCCCCTCACAGCTCTTGGGACAGATTACACAGTGGCCCACAGTTTTCTAGAAACTCCACGTGGGGGATGCTGTTCCTCTGGGGCCTCTGGTTTATCTCCTAGAACTGATGATCTGTGTGAGATGGAGGGAGCTGAGGTCTGGTTCATGTGTAGGGACTTAGTCCCCAGGGGGTGATGTGGGCATGGACTCTGAGAGGGATTAGGTCTCAGGGTAGAGACCTCCTGAGGGGGGCTGGTGTCCTTAGGAAAGAGCCTGCATGTGCTTGTTTCCCATTACAGAGTGCAAGGACTCAGCAAGAAGGGACCATCTCTGAAGCCAGAACAAGCCCTCCCCAGACAGCACAGCTGCTCCCTTGCTCTAGACCGTGAATAAGACATTCCAGATGTTTCTGAGTTCTAGAGGCTGGAAGTCCGAGATCAAAGTGCCAGCAGATCCAGTGACTTCCCTAGTCTCTCTACCTAGGTCTCCAGCCTCCTCCCAACTTCTTTTTTTCCATCGATTCTTTCTCTTTCCTCTCCTTGCCCCTGCCTCTCCCCCTTTTTGAGACAGGGTCTCACTATATAGTTCAAGCTGGTCCTGAACTCACTATGTAGCCTATGCTAGACTTGAACTCACAGCAATCTTCCTGCCTCAGCCTCTCAAGTGCTGGGTAGGGGCTGGGGATATAGCTCAGTGGAATAAGCGCCTGCCCAGCAAGCGCAGGGTCCTGAGTTCCATCCCCAGTACCGCCAAAAAAAAAAGAACAACATCAAGTGCTGGGTGGCGTGTACCACCACACCTGGCGTCCTTCCCATATATACATTGAGATGAGTCAGCTATGTAATGCATATGTATAACATGATACGTAGTTTTAAAAAAATAAGTGTTCTCCATTGAAAGCAAGGAGGAAGGGGAAGGGTTTGGAGGGGCCCCTCGGCAAGGTCCTAGGGAGCATCAGCGGGTGGCCTCACCGTTCCAATCCGTCTTGCACCAGGTAAGCCAGCAACCAAGAGAGCAGCTCTTCCTTGGCGCGGCCGACGTTGGACGGTAGAGGGCGCCGCAGACACCGCGAGGGCAGCCCTGCAGCCCTGCGGTTCCCTCCCCCCAGCTCACCTGGCGGGGATTCTGGGCGCTGTAGGCCCCGCCTCTCTGTGCCCCCACTCCTTCCGAGCTCACCAGCGAGTGTAGCAAACAGCAAACAGTTGTAAGCAGATCAGCACCTTGAGACCACAATGGTAAGTGAAAGAAATTATACTTAACAAGTCTAACACCGCATAACTTCTAGTACATGAGAAACCCAAAGTGTAAATCATTAAAAAAGAAAAGGATAAGCAAAATGAAACAGGAAGACAGACCTTTGCAGGGATAGGAGGGGAAAGGAAGGGGCATACAAGAATTAAAGTGTGTTAAGTGCATGTACCTGCCTCCTAAACACTGTGTACTGCAATTTACCTCTCTGTGGAGAGGAGCAGGCAATTTGCAGGAAAGACGTAATGAAGGGAGAGAGCGGAGGGAGCAGGCTGGAGGGAGCAGGAGGGCACCAAAGACCCTTGGAGACCCTGCCAGGGCTGAGTCCCTGTGGCGCTGGGACGCTGTCTCCGAAGGTCGTCATGGAGATGACATCTGTGGACTACTGCTGTAGGGCCCAGGATCGCATGTGCTCCCCATCTGCCGGTCCCCTGTCTTCCGGTCGATGCGGGAGGCGCTGCTGTTCCCAGCGTCCGTTCCTCCCGGCTAACAGTTATTCCGCTTTAGGAAACAGAATTCCTCTTGAAACAAAGCTGAAAGTGGGAAAGGGCAAGAGCTGGCAAATAACTCCATACTCAATATTAGGAAAAAACACAGCAGGTGACTATGATAGTCCGTTCCTGACGGCATATAAATTCAATCGAAGTGCATCCACAGTGTTGAAAGAGCTGGGCTTGTCGACTCTGAGCAAGTCATTCAAGAAACTACTCTGGTCTTTTATTCTACTTATTTGTTTTTTTCCATTTTTAATTTTTAAAAATTTTAATTTTAAAGATAAAAGAACAAAAACATCTTAACAAACACATATATTTAGAAAATAACACAAAAACAATATAAGCAATACAGAATCTCAGACAAGGTGATAGGAAATTAATAATGGTTGTTGTATTACATATTGATATCTTCAATTTGGATACTCAGATAAACAAATATAGACATGTAAGATTGATCATACACTTAAACATTAACTGTTCCTTTCAAAAGAACAATAAAAGTCAGTAATACAACTATGTGAGCTATCCTGTGTGTACATACATACATATTTTCCCCCTTCTATTTTTTCTCTTTTTCCTCATCCCGGTTGTTCTTTCCTTTTGAACAGTTTCCTTTCCTTTCACAATATATATTGTACCTCCTAGATTTTATTCACTCTTTCAGGTTTTTACACTAGTGAGACAATGTGGTGTTTACACATGCAGGTCTGATTTATTTCACTTATGAGTATGGTCTCTAGTTGTGTCCATTTCCTATAAAAGCCTCAAGATTATCTTTCTTTACAGCTGAGTAATATTCCATTATGTAAAAATACCACAACGTTTTTATTCACTCCTCAGTGGATGGGCATTATCCTGCTGCAGGGTGTGGTGGCTGATGCTTGTAGTCCCAGCACTCGGGAGGCTGAGGCAGGAGAATTGCTCTGAGTCTGAGGCCACCCTGCATTACATGGTGAGTCCGAGACCAACCCGAACTACATATGGAGACCCTGCCCTGAGAAAACAAAACAAAACAAAACAAAACAAAACAAAACAAGACAAAACAAAACAAAACCTACTAGTCAGGTTGCTTCTCTTTGCTCCTTACATAAAATCTAGGGCAAGTTCGGGGACTTTTTTCTTTGTCCCATAACTGTTTTGATCACTGCTAGGTAACAAAAGGTTTCTCCTGTGACTTGTAGTTGCAAGAACAGGATCTGTTCAGGTCCTATAGTGCTCAGTCATAGGTAGCTGGCCACACATCTGCTTCCTTCTCATGGCCCCTTCCTCTTCTCCCCAGCTGGTCTGGCCTGCAGCCCCAAGGGACACCAGGCACTGCTTCCTGCATATCTGACCTCAGCATCCATCTCTCCTGAGCCAGTTTGGTGGGGAATATTGTCCTAGAGGGTTGGGAGGGAAAATGGAGCAACGTCACCTAAGGGGCAGGGGCTCTAAGTGAACCTGAGTGCTTCCAAGGTCCTGTCACTGTAGATGTCTTCTGTACTGTACTGTCCCTGTGACCTGGAATTGCCCCCACCATGTGTGTCCTGGCATACAGCACCGTCCCATCCCCTGAAAGCGTTTTTCTTTCCCAGGCACTCTCCTCATTCCCCTTTTTGGTGGGGATGGGGATGGGACCCAGAGCCTCCCTCATGCTGGGCAAGTACTGGACTCCCAAGCTCCACCTCTACAGTCTTCCCAGACTTACGAGCAAAGATCCTGTAGGTTCTGTGAAATATGAGGTGCTCAGTGAGACCGGAGATCAGCAAGATGGTCCAATCATTGTTCTTCCTTTACCTCTGACAGTTATGCCTGCAGGATGCCCTAGTTTCTTACAGTAATTTGGGCAAAGAATTCCACAATGAGAATAAGGAAAAAAAATAGACCTGGCAAATGGCTGCATAAATGACAGCCCTGCATCATTACAGGACGCCAGGTTGGCAGCAAAGGCACTTAGGTCCAGCTGTGCCTGCACAGCAGGGGTTCCCCTTAGTGATACACAAGCACAGCCAAACACAGGCCCCTGCTCTTCCTGTCCCTAGGGAACACCAAGAGAGCAAATGGAATTATCCACTCCAGTTCCCCACCTCTGCCTGTAGCTATGAGCATTGAGAGGAGCCTTGCAGCTCCTCTCACAAAAAAGACAGTTCATTTCTGTGCATTTGCTCTCAGATTGTCTGTGTGACTTGCTCTGGCTAATGACATCAGGTGACTGGACATAAGCAGAGGCCAGAGATGTGTTTGCATGTTGAGATTCACCTGTTTGTGCTTCAGCCTTCACCATGAACAGAGCTTTCCGTGGGTGGCTGCTGTATATCAGCCTGTGGTCATAATAACAAACAAGGAGCAGGCTGCTGAGGAGCCCAGCCTGACTCAGCTTGAAATCCAGTTCCCTGCCTCAGATCAACGCAGCGAGCTGACCCATGGTGCAGGAGACATGAATGTGCATGGAGAGTCGTGATTGTTTGCTATGCACCATCGCTATACAAATAGCTGACTGACATAAGCACATTTACCCCTTTGGCTTCACCAATCTTCCCAATAACAGTGCGACTAATTCCCTGGACAAACTGCTCTCCACTGAGAATTTTTTGGGTGGGAAAATAATCTTTCCTGCTTGATGCAGACTGATGTTCATGCTGAGAAAAAGGAGAAAACCCAACAAGCTACAGCCAGCCCCTCTTCACATGATCGGGAAGCTGCCAAGCTGAAAACACACAGAGGGACAAGATCTCAGAAGAAGGAGAACATGAGGTGGTGAGGTGACATTCTGCAAACACTTCCCCTCCAGGAAACTCACTAGTTCTGGTAAGTGGCCGAGCACTTGGGCAGAGCACTTTGGCTAGGGCTGCAGAGGTAGCAATGTCTCAGGACCTGGGGAGATGAAAACCTGGAGACAGCTTGCTCAGGAGTGGCCAAGATGTCAGAGAAGAGGGGACACAGAAATGTCCTCTGAAACTCAGGGGTTTTCCCCTGGAAGCATTTGCTGGACTACTGAAGCAAGCAGAAAGCCCACAGTCAGAGTGCAGGTCCCACAGTGGGAGAGAAGTCTGGTAAATACAGTGAGCTCCCACTTGGCATCCTTGCAGGGCTAAATTCCAGAAGAAGGGGCAAACCAGAGGCAGAGAGAGCCCAGACTATAGTCAGTTCAGTGCCAGAAACAATTAAGATGACCTCTCCATGGTCTGCAGCAGGACGCAGTGAACCATCTCCGCAGGAAGACATTATCTACAGACGCTGTCATGGGAGCCACTAAAATGGGTCATAATCATTAGCGTTCGACCATAAGTGATCAAGCAAGCCAGGAAAAATGACTGAGGATGAAAAGACATACACACAATAATGACCCAGATATTGATATTATCAGACACAGATTTGGTGGGGAAAAAAGGTGATATTTTCATCAAAGACCTGGAAGTTATCAGAAAGAGTCACATGGAAAGTTAGGAAGATGCAGTAATTGAAAGTGGAAGATGCAGTAATTGAAATTAAGAACTTAGCATATGAGTTAAGCACAGTTAGCGTAAGAAGGATTTACTGAGCTACTAATGTAGGACAGTGAAGCAAGCTATAGCACAGAGACAGTATGGAAAATACAGAGAAGAACCTAAAATACTTGGGGGAAATGGTGAGAAGATCAAAGATACATGGAACTGGAGTATCAGGAGAAGAGGAAAGGAGGAATAAGGACAGGAACAGAAGTTAAAGAAAATTAGGGAAAAGGCTGATACACGGAACATTAGGCTGTGTATTTTCCAGCACTGATAAGGCTTCATGACCCCCAAGCAGGATAAATAAGAAGAAAAGTACACCTAGTGCACGCCACACTCAAACTGATGAAAACCAAAGAGGAAATGAAGGCACTCGACACAGTTAAGGGGAGCAGGAGACACATGATTTTCAAAGGAGAAACAAAAACACTGACAACAACTTGGTAACAGAAATGACGGAAGAGAGAAGATATTAGAATGCCACTTTTGGGCTGGGGATATAGCTCAGTGGAATAAGCGCTTGCCTAGCAAGCGCGGGTTCCTGAGTTCGATCCCCAGTACCGCAAAAAAAAAAAAAAAAAAAAAATAGAATGCCACTTTTAACTTGCTGAAAAAGTATCAACCCAGAATTCCATACTCATAAAAAGTCTTTTTAAAAATGACTTGAAATAGACATTTCTATTTAAAAAAACTGAGAAAGTGTGCTGCCATCAGATCTGCACTGAAAGAAATAATAAAAGCAATTCTCAAGTGGAAGGAAATTGATATAGAATCAAAAATATGAGAAAGAATAAAAAAGCAGCAAAGAGTATGTAGTTGAATATAAATGAATCTTGAGTGAACATAATAATAATGCTGTCTTATTGGGTCTAAAATATAGATGGATAAATGAATTCTATATGTAACACAGAACAAAGTAGAAGGGAAGTAAGAGAGTGTGTGTTGTGAGATTAGCGCACTGCCTGAGAATTTTAAAAATAAAATTGTATTAGACTGTAATAAGTAATAGATATAGATAGTAATCTGTGGGACAATCATTAAAGGAATAACAAAATGTGAACGTCACAACTAACAGTTAGAGAGGTGGAATAAAAACCCCAAGCTAAGCCAAAGACAGGCAGCAGGGGAGAGAAAAGAACTTTAATTAGGAGACAAATGGAAAACTAGCAAGGTGGTACCTGTGAACACAGTGGTGTCTAGAATTATATTAAATATAAATGCAACACAAACACAGAATATAGAAACTCATAGCCTTGATTTTGAGACGATACTTGGGAGACACTGTAATTATAGGAACAAGAGGGTATTGAAAAAATAAGGGGAGAATAGAATAAATCTACCATTGTAAGTGGGTCCAATCTACCAGAAGAAAATTTCAATTTTAAGTGAATATGACCCAAATAACACAGTTTTAAGATATATAAAACAAAATTTGACAAAACTGAAAGGAGAAATGGATAAGCCTACAATCATGGTGGAAGGTTTTAACCTTGCTAAATAATACAAAAAAGACAAAAATCAGTAAAGACAGATAATCTGATCAATCTGATTAGTGAACTTGACCAATAGAATACATAAAACACTTTGTGACTGCAAAACACACATTCAAGTGCAAGGATCACTAGAATAAGGTACATAGAAAAATCTCTCATGAACATGACTATTAACTGAAAACCTAAGCCAGGTGTGATGGCAAATCCTGTAATCCCCGCACTCTAAAAGGCAGAGGGCAAGGGGATCACAAATTTGAACCCAGACTGGACATCCTAGTGACTTAGTGAGAACCTGTCTTAAAAACAAAACAAACAAACAACAAACAAACAAACAAAATGGCTGGGGCTGTAGCTCTTGGGTTCAATTCCTAGTACCACCAGTAAAAAAAAATCCTTCAACATAAATAAATGCAAACTTTAAAAATTCCAAGTATTTGTGGTGTGTGTGTGTGTGTGTGTGTGTGTGTGTGTGTGTGTGTGTAACATGAGTGATGTCTATTATAAGAATGCAAGTTTGATTTGACATCCAAAATTCAATCAATATAATTCATCCCATTAAAAATAAGGGAGAAAAATATTACCTCAAAAGATACATAAAAAGCACTTGATAAAATTTAATAGCACTTGTGATAAAAAAGAATTTTGATGAATGGGGACTATTAATCATGAATATATGGGAAGTCCTATAGCAAACATCATGCTTAGTGGTGAATATTGACAGCCCAACCCCAGGATTGAAATGGAGAGGAGAAAATCTATGGTCACTATTTGTGGTCACTGTTCTGCTGCTTGTGAAATTTGTGTATTGATCTTCTATCTGGTAACTTTGCTGAACTTATCAGGCCTAATAGTTCTGAGTATGTGTTTTGTGTGTGTGTTTTAAGTGAATTTACCAAGGCCATTGACTAGATACAAAGTCTCTCTCTCTCTCTCTCTCTCTCTGTGTATATATATATATATATATATATATATATATTTTTTTTTTTTTTTGGTAGTGCTAGGAATTAGAATTAAATTCAGTATGTTGTGCATGTGTGCATGCTAGGCAAATGCTCTACCACTGAGCCACACTTGTACCCCAAATGTACTTTTGTATTGCTAGAATCTCTATATTAGCAACAGACAAATGCACAACACTGTTAGAATAAATCTAGTGAATGATGTACAAGGACATTGTACTGGAAAACAAAACAAAACAAACTGTAAAGAAGTAGAGAGATATACCATGTTAATGGACAGGAAGAGTCAATATGCTAAAGTTGTCAAATGGTTCCCACACTGGCCTATATACAGTGGACCCTCGAAGTATGACCGGCCTGACATACAAACAGCTTGGGTTATGACTAGAATTTTAATTTTAACTCATGACCAAAATCTTGAGTTATGACCCAAATGCCAGCTGCTTATGCTTCCAGATGGCCTCAGATACAGATTTAACCCTGAAAGAGTTCTGGAAGGAACATTACAACTTCCTTTCCTGTGTGGAGTTAATTAAGAAATCCTAGGCCAGTGTGTCTCTAAGGACACTGAGATCTGCCTATATATAGGAGTGTGAAGGCTGTATAGAGGAGCCTGAGCCTTCCATTAACAACTTGAGATACAGCCAGCCCTCGGGAACAAATTGAGTCCCTAAGTCAAGGGAGTCAATGAAATTCAGTCAAATTCTAGTACTTTTGGGGGGTGGAAATTGACCAGCTTATGCTAAAGTGTTTTATGGAGGTACAAAGGCCTCTTCCTTCTGGGTCACATTCAGACAAGATTTGAGATGACCCAGGTAGTCCTGGTCCATGTATTTACTGCCCTGGCCTTATGTGTAGCTTCATATAGCAGCATGTTTTTCCACCACATCAGAGCAAAGAATCTGCTCAGTTTTTGTCATGTAGATTTTTCAGGGAGGAGTTAAAGACATCAGTTCATTCTGTTCTGCAAAGAGAACATTTACCATCTTCTTCAATGTCCCTAGAATGGCCAATGCTAGTCAGGAGCCTCACCTGGAAGGAATGAGGGGGTGGTTGACAGCTACAGTGTCCCCAGATGAAATAGAAACAGTTCCACTGACTTGCTTCACAGACATGTAGAAAACTATGGTGTGTGTGCTATGAAACTATCAGAAACAATTGAGGTGTGGACTGGATTGAAAGTATGCAAGAGAAAGAGTGAGAAAAAGCAGACAGACTAGTGCCAAGCAAAGCTAGCATTTGTGCACTGACGGAGATCAAAAGTGACATAAAGAGACACAAACTCAACATACTTCTTTTGTGGAAGTTGCTGGACTGCATAAGAAAAAAGGGATGCTGGTTCTGGTTCTGTTCTAGCGATGCAGCAATGATGCATGGACCAAAAGCACCACTGCCCAGGGGGAGAGAGGACAGTGCCTGTGACAGTGATGGGGCGCATGATGGCTGTCACCTGAGGGTTGCAAGAGCTGCTGTCTTCGTGGATGTTACATGGGCCACACAGCCCAACAATCACACTGGTGTTGCCGACATTACAAGCTTTCAGCCTGGGAACCACACTATGCCCATGTTCATCACTTCTTTCTCAGAGTGGGAGACCCAGGAGCTAAATGCTGTTCACAGTGGTGACCCAGAAGGCTGCAGCACATCACCATATGGAGCTGGATGTGATGCAGCTCTAGGAGGGACCCGGCACACAGGTGAGGCCCAGCCTACCCAGTACAGCACCTGTACTGACCACCAACCTGTCTGCCTCCTGTTCACAGCAGTCTGGTGACTGTGGGGGCCCAGCACTGGGGTTCACCCAGCTGGCCTGCAGTAGAGGGGTATATGCATCAGAGGGGCCCCCAGCCAGGGATGCAGACCAGAGCTTCCTCACTTCCTCTCCGGCTGACAGCATACTCCCACCCCCAGGTCTCAGGCTGGCCCTGCAGCTCAGTACAACACGGAACGAAAGGTCTTTTCTCATGGCTGTTGCAGACACTAAGAGGAGAATGATTGTGTGAGGTAGAGCCATTGGTCAGGGCTCAGCAGGGCAGCAGAGCGCATGCCAGCGCCTCACCAGCTCCTTGGTCATGGCCAACATTGCATCCCAGTGCTGCAGCTCTCAGCCGCGGGAGAACAGGTAGCGGGCCCCACCACCACACAGATCAGCAAGCGGCTCTCTGCGGAGGAGGCACAGAAATCATCTGGCTGATTCCAGCAACCCCAGGCTTTGCCCCTTTGCTCTCCATCACTCCCTACCCAAGGGGAGGAGAAGGAAGGAGTGAGCCCCTGCACTCTAAGAATGAGTAATGGGTCCTTTCCAGAAAGATGCCGGGAGGAACCCCAGGGGGACAGTTGGCTCTGCAGGGCCACCAGCTCAGCCTCTTGCTCTCCTGTGGACAGGGAGAACCCGCTCGATGCCTAAGAGCCTAGGGGGAAGTCTCCTCCAGAAAGATGGCTCTTCCGTCCCTTCCTTATACACACCAGTGAAGCTAAGCTGACGTCTGCCCACCACTTCGCCATGGATAAGAGTCCTAGTTCCAGCCATGTGACCAGCTACATCCTGGCTCTGCTCCCCCAGCAACGGAGGGCTGATCACTAGTTTAACTAGGGCACAGATGGGAGAGCTCCTCCGAGGTCTGTGTTCCCTCCGCCTGCCTGCTCCGCAGCCCCTCTTACCCTTTATCCCAGCACCCTGGGGTGAGAAGAAGCCTTAGTGTTGCCCTCAGGATTACTAGAACCCAGCACAGCTGATGTCTCTTGCACTTGACAAACTTGTTGTGGTTCATCAGTGACACTTTGACAAACACAACTGGGGCTGGGGCGCACAGCGTGGCTGGAAGAGGGGCAGGACCCCTCCCCCACCTGTGGAGCCAGGCGAGGCCAGCAGTGCCCAGTCAGGCGCCGGTTCCCGCCCTCATGTTGGCCACGGGGGACAGAGGGTGCAACATGAGGAAACAGGTTGGCAAGCTGAGTGCCTCATCTCATGCTGCCTGGGGAAGGTGGCTCCCTCCCTTTGCCTTCCTCTTCCTTCCTCTCTGCCACTTGGGGAGCAGTCTGTGTTCACCCAGCCTGATACCTCCCGAGGGCCCTTCCCCATTGGTGGGGGCTGCCTGCTAGGTCCTTGGGTCCCTGGGGCCCTGAAGACCCCTACTGAGCCAAGGGCTGGGCTCATGTTGGGGGTGATGGCATAGGCAGGTCTGAGCCTTGGTTTGTACCCAGATGACAACCCCCGCTTGGCTGGGGACACCTGTGTGTGTAGGGGGCCATGGGGGAGCCAGGCCACTGCTCCACATGCCTGTGTTTCTGGAGGCTCAGGGAGCAGGTGCGCCAGAAGTGGCCATCAGTATACCAGTGGGTACTGGAGCCCTCCCTGGGAGAGGCAGTTTTGGCTTCACCCCGTGGGCACTGGACTCAGCCAAGAGGGAGGTGACAGCAGAGGTGGCAGGAAACAGTAGGAGCCCAGTGGCTGCCTTAGGGAACAGGAGGGCAGGGTGTGGCTTTGGCCTGCTTAGAGCCAGAAGATGACACTGGATTCACTGCAGGGATAGGTTTCTCACTTCAGGCTGTTGTTGTCAGTGGTGGCACCTGATGCCCAGGCAGGAGTTGGGTGGTCAGGGTGAGGGTGTTGCTCATGAAGCGAGACCTTCTCCAAGAGGTAGAAAAGGACTCACTGGCAACGCTCCTGTCTTCCTGGAGCTGGAGACCCCTCGCACGCAGCACTGCATCTATCCAGTGTCTCAGGCAGTCACTGTAGCTCAGGCAGACCTGCAGGTCACCAAACTCCAAGGAAGTCTGGGGACACCAAGACGGAGGTACTAACCGGAGTGATGGGGCCGCAGGATGCCCCCCACCTCCCTGCTCTGAGCTATCACACACAGGTGCATGTGACACAGCCACACGGTCCCTTTTGATTCTGGTATCACAGATGGGAAAACTGAGGTCTAGAAAGCCAAAGAGACTTATGCAGCACAGGCTGAGCATCCCTAATCCGAAAACCAGAAATCCAAGTGGTACCAATGTCTACAACTTTTTGAGTGCCAAGTGGAAAATTCCACACCAAATTCAATCAACACTGAATGTAAGTGTATAAAGTACAGATGAAACAGATGAATTGTATTAGACTTGGGTCCCAACCCCAACATATTTCATTATGTGTTTGCAAATACTGTAAAATCTGAAGAAATCTGAAATCTTTCTGGTCCAGGTATTTTGGATAAGTGACCCTCAATCTGTGGTGTGGACCAGAGTAGGAGATTCCTACCCAGGCCTGTGGAGTTCCAAAGCCTACTGGAGCCCCCTGGGTGCCTCTTGGGGTTGGGGGAAGAGTGGGTTAACTGGATCAGTGTGTGTTGGGGTTCACCTTGCACAGGCGTGGGAACCTGCAAAATATGCATTTTTCCAGGACACTACAAATAATGTGACAGCTAATGCAAAGGGTCTGCCTGGGAGCTGGTCCACTGTGCCTTGCACCCTGCAGCTTGGGGCTGGGCCACCTGTCCAGGTCGCTCTTGGAGGGTGGTGTGCAGCATACAAATGCTGGCCAGCAGGTGCTCCTGGGTCCAGAGCACACCTGCCAGCTGCCCACACAGTGCTGACCCTTGGTAGTGCATATCTCATGGCCTTCACCTTACCTCCAGGCTCTCTGGCTCCAAGTCTCTCCAGGTGACATGGTGACTGTTACCTGCCAGGATCTCACTCCTCAAGGGGAACAGCACCCGGCCCAGCAGCTGGTGCCTCCTCTGCCTGTCCACGTGGTACTCTGAGAACCGCGGCACCCTCTGGGTGACATTCTTGCCTCTGACATCTGGGGGAGATTTGGCAGGGTTAGGTGTGGGACAGGTACAGGATGGGGTGACCTCTTGGACACAGGAACTTTTAGAGAGGTGTATCAACCAGGGACCAACACACCCCAGCCCAATCATGCTCAGGGGACTCTCCTAGCAGTGGGGCAGCCAGTGTGCTATCTCTGCCTGAGAATTTGGGAATAAGTTTTACTTATTCCTCTGCCCTGGAATAAGTAAAACTTCCAAGTGATTTGCCCTCAGGTAAATGTCCTTTCTTTCTGGGCTGTAAAAACCTAATCACAGCATCTGACTTACAGCAAAGGGTGACTCATACTGGCAGTTATGGCTGTGTCTAGGTGTCTCCCCAAAGCCTCATGCATTCATAGATTGGACTTTTCAGAACTGGCTCGGTTACTGGGCATGGTGGCACATGCCTGTAATCCCAGCACTCAGGAGGCTGAGGCAGGAGGATCGTTACTAGTTTGAGACCAGCCTGGGCTACAAAATGAGCTCAAGGCTAGTGTGAACTACACAGTGAGACCCTGTCTCAAAAAGACAAAACAAAAACAAAAACAAAAAAACCAGAGCTGGCTTGGTATAGGGTCTGTGAAATTGGGATTAAGGATGTGTGGTACTAAATTAGTTTACTGATTGGAATTAGCCTAGTTCTGGGTGTAGTTAAATGGATTTACTGAAGACAGAAGCTCTACCCTGGGTGTGAGTGGCACCATCCAAAATGTTTGTAAGCTTTTTCAGGATAAAAGGGGCAGAAGGCGGTGTTGCTGCTGCTTGCCACTTGCCGCTTGCTGCTGCAGCTTCCTGCCATGGACTGTTTCTCCACCCCTATTCCTTTCTGTCAAGCTGTCCTACTTTGGAGCCAGCTGACTATGGACTGAAACCCCTATAAACTATGAGCTGAAGTAAACCTTTCCTACTTTAACTTGTGAACATCAGGTATTTTGTCTCAGTAATAAGAAAAGTAATTAAGACACTGACTTTCTTCTCTAGACGTTTCTCCTTTTTTCCCCCTCCTCCTCAAAGCACAGAAAGGCCAGTGGGTATATAATCAGTGAAGAAAAACAGTGGGCACATGCTATGTCTGCCTTGAGGCCCTCAGCTTAGATCTGATGTCCCAAGAAGCTTAGATTCACCTGTAACTTCACAAAGTCTTGGCTATCCTGCTGATACCCAGGGACCAGTCTGTAGGCTGACCCTCTTCCCACCTCTCAGCCCCCAGGGAGTGGAGCATGACTCTGGCCTCAGCTACCCCATTCTACTAGAAATTGATGGCCTCGAGAAAGTGTTTGTCTAAGGCCTCTTGGCAGCTTTCAATGCCAGCTTCTCCTAAGGGCCCCAGTCACCTGCTTAGACTCCCAGGTCCCTACAGGCCAGGTGCCTCGATGACCTTTAGGCATCTGTAGCCCAAGGTTCATAAAGTTGCCACACCCACCTCAACGTGGCAAGTCTGCCCTACTCTAAGGGGTCTTGGGGTCGTCCCAAGCAGAATATGCTGTCTTCCTTAGGCAATCTTGCCAGAAACCCCATACTGCTCAGTCTAGGGTTGCAAGGCCCTGGTGATACCGAGTCAGACTGTGCTGTGCACCCACCAGCTCTGGAGCTGTATCTGGAAGATGAAGTGCTCATCAAACTTTGGGTTGGAGGTTTCTCATTTGATCCTGGACTGGAGGAAGCACCATTCATCAGGCAGCAGGTGAAGCCTCACGAGGGGGCTGCAGGTCTCTGAGGCGGCTTGCAGCTGCTGTGTCTTGATCAGTCCCACCAGCAGCTGCTCAGCCTCAGTCTGGTACTCCATGGAGAACCAGAGCAGGCCCAGGCAGCCAGCAGGGAAGCAGGTTTCACTCATGTCCTCTGCAAGCTGGTACAGCTCGGGGTTGATGGCTCCCTCCACATAGGCATCTTCTACAACAGAGCCACTATGAAGTCTGTGTGGTCAGGGGAAGATGGGCTGTAGGGGGTAGCACCAAGCTCTGGGCACACCCCAAACTCTGGGCTCAACTAGTCTGATCCCCTCACCCTGCTCTCCTTTCCACACTGAGCCTTCTCATCCACAGGTGTTTCAGGGACAGGAAGAAGGCCTTGCAGAGTCCAGATCATTCCTTCATCCTGGCCCCACACACCTGTCCCCTCTGACTGACCCCATCCCTGTAGGCCTGGGGCTGCTTCCAGGCACTCAGTTCCCTTTTCAAGAGGCTTGGAAAATGACTCAGTGGTAATACCTCAGTGACTGTCTCTTCCTTCCTCTATGAATTAGAAGGGCCATGCTGATGACTGACTGGTTCCTGGGAAGGCCTCTTGGGAGATCTTTTGAGCAAAGTGGCACCTCCTCCCCCTCCCCCCTTCCCACATCCTCTGGGTCAGCCAACCCTTCCTTCTGCAGGACCCAGCACATGTGCCACATTCTTGAGTTTTAATTCCTGTTCTGTTGCTGCTCAGTTTGCCAATGTGTAAGTGGGGGTAGTACTTGCTTCCTCCAGAAGGGGTGAGGTTGACCTACAAAACCATACAGGTGCCAGATCTCACGGGCTAGAAAGTGGATAGATACATAGGCCTCTCAGCCCTCGGCCTGCCTGGTGGGGAGCACTCACCACAGCTCCCCCCTGAAGCATGGTGCAGGAGTGCTAGAGTTGGGCAGGGGTCCTGCTGGGCCTGAGGCCCTGCTCTGCTGTGCAGGGGCACCCAGTCTCGGGCTTGGAGGGAAGAGGGCACCATGAACGGCATACCTGGTGGCCTGTCCAGCAGTAGGGAAATGACAAGTGGGCAAGAGGTGAATGTGTGGCCTCAGAGTGTTTGGCAAGAGGGGTGGATGCAGCAGCCGGGGGAAGAAAAGCTTGTACCAGGCACACACACACACACACACACACAGTCAGTGCTCCTTTGTCCTTGACTGTGGGAAGCTGGACAGAGAACATAGCCTCTGACCCCACCCTGTCACTTCTAACTCTTTTTATCCCTCTTCCTAGAGGTGCTCTCTGGACCTGTCACTTATGTCCTCTGAGCCTTAGTTTCCTAAAAACAGGTTGCATGATGCCTGCCTCCAGCCTGGGCAAGATGCCTGGAATTTGTCTGTAGTGGCCCCCAGCAGGCGGACAGCTGGGCAGGAGGATCCACAGGCAGAGCTTTTCTTCCCACCCCACTCAAGACACCCCCCATCCCAGGAGCCTAGAGAAAGGCCAGCTGGATTCCACCCTGACTCATCTGCACAGCTGGGTCCTCAGGCATGGCTGGCAGAGTCTCTCCCCTGGTCTAGTGGCTGTGGCTGGTGACTGGCAGCTCCTCAGAGGTGATGATGGCACAAAGCCTCCTCCACAGGCAGCAGCTCATCTCAACCAAGAGCAGCTGCAGCAGAAGCCTCCCAGTGATCCCCCCAATCATCAGGGCCAGCTACTCTGGGGCAGAGAGCATGGGTAGGCTGATGTGGCCTGGGTCCTGCCCCACCCAACCTGCTGGATTACGTCCCAAGAGTGACAGGCAGGCAGACCACAGTGTCATCTACATGGGGGTTGGCTCTGCCAGGTCTCAGTGGAACAGACATTTCCCTGGGGCCCTAATGCCCTGGCAGGGCCTTCTGGCTCCAGGAAAGCAGCTGGCCTAGACTTGGGGCTGTGCTTTAAAGGAAGGGAGTGGAAACCAAACCTTTCATACGAGACCTACCCCCTCCCCCAGTGCTGTGGGTCCTGCAACAAGGCTGGACTGGCACTGGGCATCTGTAGCCTCCTAACACTGGCTCCCTCCTCCATCCATCTATCAAGGGGAGCCTTACTTAGGGGAGAAGGTGGGAAGCGGTGAGGGGGTGTGGATGAGGAGCGGGGCGCTGGTGTAAGAAGCTGTGGACCCTCTGTGTGGCACCACACCACTATGCCTGGAGGTCTTCTCCAGAACACACTGAGGACTCTCTAGCTTGGTTGTGCTGGGCAAAGAAGGGGACCACTGGAGTTCTGTGGGTGCAGGTCTTTCAAAGAGCTGGGTCCAGATGGGGTGGGGTGATAAGAAGGTGGACCCCCATTGACCGTAAACTCCCCTCCCCTCCATCCTGTACCCCTCTAGGATGGGGCACGGCTAGCACTTACCAGCCATGGGATTGTGCACGTCCTGGACCAGTTTGACTAGGACCCAGAGTGTGGTTGGAGGGTCTGTTCCCCAAACTCTGGTGGCTGAGGTCAGTCATCTAGCGTCCTCTGCACTGTGGCTGGCGGTACAGTGACCCAGCCCCCTGAAGCTGCAGCTCCACCTCAGCCAGGTGAGGACTGAGGACCATGAGGGGCACGGAGCCGTGCATGCCAGGAAACCAGGAGCTCTGGTGCCAGAAGCACCCTGGGCTCCCTGTGGCTCCAGAATGGGAGGAGCCTGATGCTCACTCCACTCACAGATGCAGAAGCCTCCCCACCTGGCCTGACAGGAGCTCTGCAGTGAGACTCTCACACCAGCGGCCTTGACATGCGCACTGCCAAGGACCTGGATGCTCCTTCTCTGGGCCCAGCTCCACTCAGCTCAAGGGGGCCTTTTGGATACCAGGGTTGCCAGTCTGACCTCCCAGGCAAGGAGTGGCACTCAGGTTTGTCAAATCTGTTTCAGTGGATGAAATAGCCAGAGTCTGGATCTCCTGAGTCCCCTCTGGCCAGCTGTGCACTGTGGGACAATTTACTCCAGCAATCTTTGCTTTTGCACCTTGATTGGGTTGGGATCAGCACCTGGGGAGGCACGGTGTTTATTGTACCTAAGGGCTCTCACAGTGCATACCAGGGACCCTTTGAAGGTGCATGCCAGCTGCCATTGCATGACAATTCGAGCAGCTGTCCCCTGGTCAGCACAACCCCTGTTACTATGCTATCTTAGCAGAAGGCCCGACCAAGTGGGGATGAGCCAGCCCCAAAGTTGGGTTCCTTTCCCCTCTCCCCTTTCTCTGCCGTACTGCTTCCAGGAGCATCTTGAAGATACCTCCTGAAGCTGAGGGCCAAGGGTGAAGCCTAGGCCTACTTCCCAGAGGATCTGAGCTTGCAGAAGGCCTGGTTGGCTGTCCACTGTCAGTGCACCTGCCATATGTCCTGCTGGAGGTGAGGCATCCAAGGCAGGAAGGGTGGGGACCCAGGTCTCCCTCACCTCCTGGGGACTTCCTGAGCCATGTGCTGCTCAGTCTGAGGTTGGTGGAGAGATGGTGAGAGAGTGGGACCCTTAGACCTCTTCACCCTAGTTGTCCCTGAGAAATGGCCACACTCTACTCCACCCCACCACCCTACTGGGGGCCAAGGCAAGCCCCTTCTCCAAGGCCTCTGGCATAAACCTCACCCTCCAGGGATCCAGTCAGGGTTATGTCCTGCTGGGGAATCTGCCTTCTGCTTCCACAGGTGACTGGGGACAGTGTCTGGGATGGGGCCTGGGTCCCTGCAACCTCCTGAGGTGCTTAAGTGTAACTGAGTCAGCTGGATTGGCTAGTGGGTTCCCTGGGGGATTAAAGCACACTTCTGGGTGTGTGGGGGTGGTTCTGGAGCCCTGGGCTTGGCGTCTAGATCTGGTCCCTGGCCCTTTCTTGCAGGCACTGTGCTCTGCTCTGCTTCCCAGCTGCCAGGAGCTCAGCCTCCTTACTCCACAACTTCCTTCCGCCATGATGTTTCTGACCTGGGGCCACCAACCAAGGATTGGGAGCCGAATTAAACCTGTCCTCCCTTCTGTGGTGGGTGGGAGAAGCTGGCTAATACCT
The DNA here is from genome assembly GCA_004027595.1 of Dinomys branickii. Classification (NCBI taxonomy): domain Eukaryota; kingdom Metazoa; phylum Chordata; class Mammalia; order Rodentia; family Dinomyidae; genus Dinomys; species Dinomys branickii. The sequence continues at coordinate 39,920 of PVLD010010742.1, read as the reverse complement.
CAGCCATCCTTTCCCTCGGGTGGGATACCTGCGCTTCTCGTTTTCTGTTGCTACTGTGACAAAGGACCACAGGCTGAGCAGCCCACAGCACTCATTTATTATATTACAGCTGTGGGGGTCAGAATGCACAGTGGGTGGGCAGGCCTGTGCTCCTCCAGGAGGCTGTGGGGGGGGGGGCCGGGAGGAGCTTTCTTTGCCTTTCCTACAGCCAGAGGCCCCTTTCATCATCTTCAAAGCCAGCAGTGCAGTGTTTTCTAATCTGACTCTGGGTCCTTTCAACATGGACCCTACCTCCCTCTTACAAGGACCTTTAAAATTACAGGGGGCGCAGCAAGTGATCCAGGACAAACTCCCCATATCCAAGTCATTAACTTAATCACATCTATTATGTCCTTTCCACCATGCAAGGTGACCTACCCACAGGCTCAAGGGTGTGAACATTTTGGGGCCATTAACGTGCCAACCTGTGCATGCTGAAGCCTGGGAGGGGATGGCTTACATTCCACTTCCTGCTGCTTGGTGGGCTTAGTGTACTCCAGACAGTCTCCAAGACAGGTAGCAAGGCCCCTGTGACCCCTTCCTTGTGGCCCTGCTGCTTCCCAGGCTGTCCTGAGCCGGGGTCTGACTGTACCTCCTGGGACATGACTCCCTGTCCACATCACTGTGGTCAGCCTGAGCCACCCTGGGTTTGTTCTGGGTCAGGGTAGGGAGTGGATTCTCTCAGAAAAGGAAATGCCTCATGGCCACTCAGGAAGTACCAGATCTACAACTGCCATCCTCCCCTGTCAGGACCCCATCTTCCTCCTTCTCTGGCCACCTGGTCACCAGATCTTCCTCTGTTCATCTGTTATTTCCAAAACCCTTAGCCAGACCCCTACTGTTCCTTAACTGCAGCACTGCATTGGCCTTTACTGGGCTCCCTGGGTTTGATCCTGTGCCCTTCTTGGTTTATCTCTCCCAGGCTCCCACTACCCCTCTGTGTGTTCAGTGCCCAAACTGCTGTTCTGGAAGCTTTGCCATTGCACTGGCTCCATTTCACCATACCTGGCATCACTGGTGTCCCTCCACCCTCCACCCCCAGGCTCATCCTTTGGAGCAAACCTCCAGCACCCCCTCCATGGAGCCACAGTCACTGTTGCTTGTCCTCAGTGTCCTTGCTGCCACCATGTTGATCACAAGATTCTGTGGCTCCACCCCACTTCTCTCCCCCCAGCAGACTGGCACCTCCATGTAGGTGGGGATATTGGCATCTCCAGAGTCCACCTGCAGGTGCAAGGTTGTGCTGGTGGGGGAAGGACTTGTGCCAGTGTGGCCTATGTGTCACACTACCCAGGATCACACTTCCTAGCCTGCCTTATACTCCTGTCCTGGACCTGGACATGGGCTGCTGGGCTGGCATTTGTGCTTCTGTCTCTCTCTGCAAGCCCCCTCCGTGTCCCCCTCCATCAAGGAGGGTTCACGGCCTGCTAGGTAAGTGGTGGAGACAGAACTGACCCCTGGTCCTTCAGTCTCTCCTCCCTATGTGGGCCCCATGAGGCCGTTTCCTATGGAGATGCCCAAGAACAAGGCCAGGCCTCAGTCCAGGCCAGGCCCTAAGAACAGGTGCACCACTTGGTTTCCCTCCGGCCCTGTCGTTCAGGGTCACTGAGCCCAGGCTGACCTGGGGCCGGCACCACATGATAGAAGCACCACTCATAGCTGGCTGCAAACCTCACTTGCTTCCTGTTTTCAGATCTTGCTCTTTCTGGGTTTCTGGAGCTGGGAAACCTGGGAAGGACAATAGACATGGTCTCTCTCTTCTTTCGCCAAACGGAAGTCATATTTCTACTGGCATAAGCATTCCCAAGGAAGGTTGCAGGAAGTCCAAGAGTTTAAAGGCCTGCGAGTGTCTGCGCGTAGTTAATAATTCAGTGCAGTGATAATTCATGAGAAAGGCCATCTTCAGTTAACTTTAAGAAGCAACCCCTGTGGAAGGAAGAGTCATCTCTTATTGCTTAGGAACAGAGGGGCCTGAGCAGGATAAAGTCCATACCAAGATGTATGTAAGACTGTGTTTCTCCCATTTACGCAAAGTCCACTCTGGTCATCTCAGGTGTCTCTCTCTGAATGAGGGAAGGGTTCTCCCACCAGCCTCCCAGTCTTTTCTCTGATTCTACTACACTGGCCTCAGGCTTCATTTCCTATAACCTTGTTATGTTTGGATCCTAAATGTCCCCAAAAGGCCCATGTGTGCAAGGCTTGGTCCCCATTCAGAGGGAGTGAAACCTTTAAGAGGTGGGGTCTAGGAGAAGGAAGCAAAGTCACTGGGGGTGTGCCCCGAAGGAGATACTGGGGCCCTGCCCCTTCCTGTTTCTTTCTTTGCTTCCTGGCCACCATGAAGTGAACAGCTCTGATGTTCTACCATGATGTTCTGCTTTGTCCCAGGCCCCAAAACAATGGACATAACTATGGACAGAAACCTCTGAATCATGAGCCAAACCAAATCTTTCCCTCTTATAAGTTGTTTATCTCTTATATCACCAGGCATTTTGTCATAGTGATGTAAAGCTGACTAACATAAGCCTCTTCTTTTGAGGAGCTTGGAGGGAGTGGCTCCCCACTGAACCCTTGTTGTCCACACTTTACCACGCTGGCTTTGAATGCACCCCATTTTATGGACAGCCTCCCAGGGTGCCAAGAGGGAGCCCAAGACTTGGTCCTGAGCATATTGCTACTTCTTGGAGGTATTTTCTGTTCTCCTGCCCTGCTCTTCTTTCTTCCTCTCCCTGCCCAGTGGCCTTCCCCACTGCCACTGGGATCACATGGGAAAACATCCTCCCAGGGGCTGCTGGGAAAGATGTTGTTTATCAAGATGTTACATGGACAGATTTCCTGAGACACTAAGGAGTTAACTGTCAAACTCCAAAGAGTAGTGACAGATGGAGATGCAGCTTTTCCAGCGTGACAGAGATCCAGCTGACAACCAGTCCACAGGGAGAGAGAAGGCTGAGAGTGTGGGGGCAGTGTTTGCCACATTTCTCTGGCCAGGGCTGGGCTGTGACTAGGCCCCAGGGCCTGTCAGCTACCACAGGACTCTCTTAGAACTTGCTCTCTATCTCCTGGGGTCCAGAGCCAAAGGAGCTGGTGATTGACAAGCACAGGCAATCAGAGCCTCTGAATTGGGATGTGGACAATGAGGAAGATGGACAGAGCAAGCTGAGGCCAGCTGAGAAGGAGCTGCCCTCCCTCTAACAGTGTGTCATGGACTTGTTAATCTCAGGGGCCAGTTGTGCCATTTAGGGCTGAAAAGTAGCCCCGGGTGTGATAGAGAATTGCCTTTGGCCTTCACCTGGCTTGGCTTGTAATTCTGGTTGCTAGGAGGTTAAACAACATGGTGTCCACACCCTAGCAAATGCTCCATGGCTGTGTGGCAACATGGCGGACAGGTGGAAGGGAGACCACATATGGGGTGGTCTTACTTATCACAAGCCACTTTCTAAAGACTGAATCCAGTCAGAGATGGCCTGACCCAATCCTGAGAGATAGCATCAAGATGCTCATGACAGGGTAACCTCATGACCTAATTTCAGGAGGTCCCAGCCCTTCAAGGCCCCACAATGGGACAAGTTTGCTGTCCATGAGCCCTTTGCAGAAGAAGCCACATCCACACAATAGCAGTGGTCATCTCTCTTCCTGATCTAAGGTTCTGGTCACAGGATGTTCCTGGATGGAGGGTCCTGAGGGATTCTTTCCAGGTCCTTGGTATCCTGAACAAAGAATTGGACAAGACAGAGAAGGCAGAGAGGGTGTATATTTATTGAAGGGGGGAAAGCACAATGCTCTACAGGGCCAGAGCAGGTCAGTGAACAGACTCACAGCAGCCCTGAGGATAAGGGGGAAAGGGGTCTTTTGTGTCAAAATTCCTGGATTGGCTTCTCTCTCATGCAAATGAGGCAATGGGACAGTTATCCTATGAAAAACTCATTTGGTCTGGGGCTAGATTTATATTTATTTATTTATTTAGTCTTTTTGAGACAGGGTCTCGTTATGCAGTTCAGGCTGGCCTCAGCTCATTTTGTAGCCCAGGAGGGGCTTGAACTCACAACAATCCTCCTGCCTCAGCCTCCTGAGTGCTGGGATTACAGGCATGCACCACCACGCCCAGCCTGCCCACCACACCACCACGCCAACTGCCCTGTTGAAAGACTTAGTTGGCTATTGGATGAAGGATTGAAAATAGTAATACTTTTCTGATGGGTCCTGCTTACAGCACCAGATTCAAGTGAGGGATTGGAAGTAACAGGCTGGTTGTGGTAGGACATGTCTGTAATCCGAGCACTAGGGAGGGATAGACACTTCTCATGGAGACAGGAGGATTATTGTGTGTTTGAGGTTGGGTAGGACTATATAGTGAATTGAAAGCCAGGTTGGATTACATAGTGAGACGCTGTCTTCAAAAAAGAAAAGGAAGAAGAAAATGTCACTTTCTGCTTGGTTTCTTGTGCAGTGTAGAGGAGCTATATAGTCATTTTGGGTCCTGTGTTCTGCATGTGTCCTCTGGGTTTTTATGACTTTGAACATAAAAACTGCCCAGTTAGTTGTACAGTTTGCCCAGGCCTAATATCTACCTAAGAACTGAAATGGAAGGAGGCAGGAGGTATACCTTCTAGGACTGAGGAGGAGCATGTGGCTTCTGGCTCTTTCCATGGGGTTGGGAAATGCTGGGGCTGGAGCTAGGTTGGAAGGGGAAGTGTTTAAGAAACAGGGCTCTCCCGTATCCTCTGTCACTTCCCAAATACACCTTAAGTTTGCAGATGAGGTTGTTTTTTAGGTTCTAGCACTAGGGGTGGGCTTATACAGTCACAAGCACATCTGGAAAAAGTGCTGAGCCCACCCTGACTGTTCTTGCGTTTTTTTTTTTTTTGTTGTTGTTGTTGTTGTTTGGAGACAGGGTCTCACTATGCAGTTCAAGCTGGCCTTGAGCTCACTTTGTAGCCCCGGCTGGTCTCGAACTCACAATGATCCTCCTGCCTCAGCCTTCTGTTATATTTTGTGAGATAGGAAATTTAGTGACCCCAAGTCCTCTCTTTCCAGTACTGGTATTGTACTTTTGTACTTTGCAATGTGGTGGGAAGCGCTTCCCTGCTAATGGCCACTGAACTTGGCCATGGGACTTACTCTGGCCCCTGCCTGGGTATCTCCAGGTATTAGCAGAGATACCCTAGCAGAGGCTGGACATGTGCTGCCCTTGGCCTTGCTCTCTGGTACTTTGGCTGTGACAGGAAGAAAAGCCTGGCTCAGGGAGTGTTGGTTGCAGGCTAATGGAAGGTCCAGGTAGCAGGGCCAAATCCAACCATACTTCTGACCTTATGTTCACACATGGATGCTATATGTCAAGACATTGCATCTAGCAGTCTTGGGAGTCCCTACTTGGTGACATCTCATTGGCCAGAACAAGGCCCAACCTAACTACCCAAGTTACAGTGCTTTCTGGAAAGATGAGTATATTTAGCTGGCCACATTATCATTCTGAGTAAGACTAGGGTACTGTTAGGAAGGAGGAGAGGGAGAGAGAAATCAAGCAGTAATTGTCATTAGTGTGAAGTAAGTACTTGGCTACTGCATGTGGCTTTCCTTTTTTCAAGCAATTGGATGGGGCTAGGCATGGATGTGTGATTTATTTGGATCCATGAAATAACACACATAACTTTGTAGAGGAAACTTGGAGAGTCGGTGCGTGACTCCCCAAGCTGTTTCCCATTGATGGGGTGATTGGAAAAGCAGGTGTGCAAAAGCTTCTAGGATAAGCAGAGCCCTCTGGTCAACCTAGGATTGCCACCAGACGGTGGGGAGAAGTATATACTGACTTAGTTAATCCACTGGTATTTTGCAAGGCTGTCTACTGCTGCACGTCCCTGCCACTGCTGACTTGGGCAGGCAGTTAGCATTATCTGAATGTGACCCTTAGGCAAGGTCAGGATTGAACCAGAGGGAGGATGGTGTGTGTGGCCCCGACACTGGAGTTGCGTACTGTGAGATCACCCATGTCAGCCCAGCATCCCTGCTTTCCTCTCTCAGTGATACAAACTGTGTTTCCTTCTGTTCAGAGCAACCTCATTCCCCAGGTGTGTGTGTGGGGGTACAAGATGCAAATTAGGCCAAATGGATGCTTCTACTCCAGAACCAGAACCAGAATGGGAACCAGGACCCAAACCAAAACTAGAACTGGAAGGGAATCATGCAGATGAACTCATTGGAATTTGTGCATTTCAAGGGAGCATCTAAAGGCTCATCCTCTGGGTCCTGCTGACTAGGCCCATAGATCTTCACTTCTTATTACTCTCCCTGGGCTCTCTGAAAGGAGCACCCCCCACCCCAGATTCTGTCCCTGCACTTGAATGCAGTATCTGGCTGAAGACTTGAGCTCTGTGTTGTCTTGTGGTGCAGTGGGTGTATGCAGGGTTTGGGTGGCAAACAGAACAATTTCGCTATCCTGATTAACAATCTTCTTCCGGCTGTGTCTGTGGCAAGAAGGTTGCATGTGGATGTGTGGGAACAAAGGTACAGCATGCAGAGGATAATAGTTCCTGATTCCCCTGGTTCTTCTGGTGACACACCTGTATGTGTTTGTCACCAGAAACCTCTACTCTCAGGCTCTCATTTTTTTTTTTTTTTTTTTTTTGGCGGTACTGGGGATTGAACTTAGGACCCTGCGCTTGCTAGGCAGGCGCTTATGCCACTGATCTATATCCCCAGCTCCTCAGGCTCTCATTGATTAGGCTTACTTTTCTCCAACTCCACAGCTTAATGCAGACCCAGCTAGCCACAGCATCACATCCACAGTGATTGGTTAACAGGTGGACAGTGGCCCACCTTAGTTTGCTGACTTAAACCTAGAATTTGTGGGCATCTGCTGGGAGTTGGAAAAATAATAGCTAATACAATAACTTGGCATTGCTTTCAGTTCCTTACAGTCTTTTATGGATTTATTTAAAAAATCTTTTACTGTTATGTGTTTGTGATATGTGATAATTAAATTCATTTTAGGGAACAGGTACGACATATGTATCATATCACAATTGCATGTGATTCCCTTCCTCCCTGCCTTTTCCTCTCCCTCTTCCCGGATCTCCTTCTTTCTCTCTCTCCTTCAAAACTGTGAAGATCTAATCTAAGAGTTGCTGAGAGCCACTCTGTAGGGAGAGCCTGTATGGAAATGTGCATGTTTACAGTGACATTTAAGTATAGCCATACTTAGGCTACCCTGGACTCTTGACTTACAAGAAAGGTCCCTTTGGTGTTGAAGCCAATCCAAGTTGGGTTTCTGCCTCTTGAAGCCAAAAGGGCACTGGCTAATATAATATTCTGCGTAAGCACACAGGGCAGATTAGTAGTGGTGTGGACCATGCCATAGCCTGAGCAGAGGTCACAGCCAGTAGGTGGCCATGTTGAGACCACGTGACTGCTGGACTGGAAGAGGGTCCTGATCCAGGTGCTGAGTCCACCCCTAGAGATGACACTACCTCTCGATGCCTCTTCTTTTGAGCTGGGGATTGAAAATCTTGTGAACATGATACCAAACGGTGCTGGGCTGCTGGCCCTTCAAGGTTTCAAAGCAACAGGAATTCTTCGTCAGTAGAGGGCGCTAGTTGGCCAAAAGAGCCAGGCAGGAGGGAGCCGGTCCAGTTATCTTCAGAAAGGCGGAAATGGGACAAGGGAGATTTCTGGAGATTTCTTGCCCACTCCTGAGAACTTTCCAGTTCTCGCTCAGGACTGTACACATCCTTATGGCAAACTTATTTTCCCCCAAACAAGCCGCCAGTGGTCTCAGATTTACCCTCTTTCGTCACTCCTCCACAATCCTCCCAGAGTCTGGCAACAATTTTAGGGCTGAGGCCGCTTTTGGCAGCACGGAACAGACATCCAGCCCAAACCAGCTTATGCCAAAAGGAAACGAAGTATGTTTCCTTTAATTGAGGTATCAAGAGACCAGCCTGCCTCTTCTGGCTTGGATTCAAGGCCCCAGGGATGGACTTGGGCAGGTAGGACCTTTGTTCTCTATGAAGAGTCACTTTGCCATCCTCTGGGATGTCCCGTTTGGGGCTTTGTGTGAGGTGGTGGGAGCAGTTTCAGTCCTCACATCCTCATGGGGACTGTAGTGAATTTCTTTCTCTGAACCTCAGAGCAACCTTCTCGCACATCATTGGTTGGAAGTGGGACACACGCTTATCCCGAACAAGCTCTGTAGCCAGAGACTGGCTCAGGCCTCATCACATGATGCTGTAGGGACCTGCCCTAGAGCCCAAGGGTGGAGAGAAGAGCTAGGGTGAGTAATCTTTAGAATATAGGTGGAGCTGCTGGGAGAGAGACTTGAGGAGAGATTGGCATAAGCAAGAGAGAAGTTTGCTTTCTCACCTGTGTGCAGGTAAGCAGGCCAGGAGCCCAGCTTCCTTCCAGTTCTATTGCTTCCCTATCCTTAGGTTCTTTCTGTGTGTTGTGAGATGTTTCAGCATCTTCTCTTCAAGCCAGGGAAGTGGAAAAGGGAAGCAATGGGGGCTAAAGGCATCAGCTCTCTGACCAAGCATAGTTTCAGGGAGATGTACAAATATAGTCTTTCCCCTTTTTTGTTTCTGATTTCCACATCCCCAGAGAGAAACCAGGATTCTTTAAACACAGAAGGACACAAAAGCAATTTGGGTCAGTGAGCAGCCTCAGCTCATCTGTCTCTTTTGCCAGCCAACTGTCTGTGTGTCCTGCCCCTCTGGAGCACAGATTGCTCTCTCCCTGGGGAGACAACTCCACAGCTTCGACCAGGGCTGGCATCCAGCGTCTGTGCCTCAAGTCTGCATGTAGATCCTTGAGGTCAGAACTGTCCCATTTGCACACAGTGACCTGCCTCATCACAGCCATGATACAGATGCTGGCAGGCCTAGGGTAGCCATGCTGGGAACCCTGGCAGAGGGAAAAGTGGGAGCTCTCAGATCTTGTGGCACCAACTGTGGGTTCTGGGCAGTGGAGTGGATTGCTTGATGACAGCCCCTCTCTCAGCTTTTCCGAGGAGTAGAATTCTTTGGGCCTGTGTCTACATCTTGGTTCCCTGAAGTGGGCATTAGGAGTTGTACCCCTGTTGGGGTTGCACAAATTTAACAGCCTGCTGGTGGTTGGTGCAGGCTTGGAGGCCATGGGTGGTTGTATAGGCCTGTGGGGGGTCTTTGGTAACATGTGTCCCTCAAAGTCTCGGTTGTTTTTCTGCCTACTTACTTCTAGTTAGTCTCACCGGCACTAACGGTATTTGTAAAAGCTGTGGTCTTTCATCTCTCAGCATGTGTGTTTATGCATTCATCTCTCTGCCAACTTGGGATCAGGCAAAATACTCTCCTCGGATCAGAAAGAACATCTTGGTCTGGTCTTTGATACTGAGTGAACCATAACAGGCTGAGAACCTAGATGCCTGCAAAGGCTGGCTTCACACTCTCGTCTCCTGCTAATATGACTCCACAGAACACGCAGATTTTTCAACCTTGAAAAGCTGCCTGACTTGGGCTGCAGCCCAGAGGCAACAGCTTTTCCTTTCAGACTCTGCCTGCTACTGGACTGCTCTGCCCACATTCTTCTACTGCATGTAGGGTGTGGTGGAGTGCAGCAAGGAGCACCCAGCAAATGCCAATGTGCTGAGGTCTCTAGTCATTGCCCTCACTGTCCAGAGTGTCATGAAGGTCAGTTTATCTCTGCTGTGGTCTGGCATAAGAAGGTCTCTAGCTTCCCAGCCTGCCACATGTATATATTTAGGACATATTTCTACTTCTGTCACCTGTGGGAGTTTTTGTACTTCTTCCAGGTATAAAATTCTGCATGAATTAGTTTACAGGCTTTCCCTCTCTAAGAGAACCCTCACCCCAGATTGTGACTTAAATATGATAGAGGGAGCTGGAAAGGTGCCACATACCTGTAACCCCAGCTACTTGGCAGGCTGAGGCAGGAAGGTCACCAGTTCAAGGGCAGCCTAGGCAACTTAGCAAGACCTTGTCTCAAATAAAAGATAAAAAGGACTGGGAGTGTAACTCAGTACATGGGCTTTGAGTACAATCCACAGTAGGGGTGTGTGGAGGGGAAACATGGTACATTAATTTTTCTTTCATGTAAAATCTGGCCATAACAGTCCACTGCTCGTAGGTGTCAGGACACAGGCTCCTTCCATCTGTGCTCTGATGTCTCTGGGGCCTTGTCCTTGTATGAATGGCAAAACCTTGACTTACTATCATGATTTCATTCCCACCTGGGCAGAGGGAAAGGTGCAAGGCACATTCCTTCCAAAGGGTGAGACCAACACATTGGGTACACCAGTTTTGCTAATGTCTCACTGGTCAGAACCCTACAGAATGGTACCTGTGGATGTGGTCAGTGTCCTGAGCAGTCTTGTTCTTGGGGAAACTATGTACTGGGGGACATTTAACAGGCTGTCTTTGGGTACTTGATAATTATATGAAATGGAGGAATGGTTTGTGGGAAGCTGAAAAGCACTAGGTATCTACTGTAGGGCTTCTTCTGTGTAACCCTCCTGTTTTCTTCTACCACTGTGACCTAGTTGTCCTTTAATGCATCTGTCATCACCTTGCCTGAAGCCCCCATCACACAGGCCTTGGCCACAAGATACCTCTGATTTATCCTATACTGCCAGCTTACAGTCTAGGCCTGGCACTTGTAGGCGTTTCAGGAAGATGTGTGTGGAATTTAACTGGGGTGGTAATGAATATTCCTAGAGAGGCTGCTATTCATTCATCCACCCATTCATTCCATGCATCCATCCAGCCATTCACATTCATTCACCCACTCACCTGCCCATCCATTCGCCCATCCATAGAACTGTCCATCCATCCATCTGTCCGTCCATCTGTCCATCCATCCACACACCCACCCACCCATCCCACTGCCCATCCACCCACCTATCCATGCATCTACCCACTCATACTTTCATCTGCCCATCTCTCTGTCCATCCATCCATCCATCCATCCATCCATCCATCCATCCACTCAGCACGTATTACATACCAGGTCCTTGGAAGCCCATGTCTTCTTGTCAGAAAACACAGCCTTTTCATCCATGGAGCTCAAGGCTAGGGGAGGTGGCTCCTGTACTCCAGGGACACCTTTGTCAGAAAAACAGACACAATTCGCTTCAGTCAAAGCTCTTTCTTCCTTCACCACTGCTGTCACACTGACGCATTCCAGCTCTTGGTGTCTCTCTTGCCATGGATGCCACCTCCAGGAGTCACCTGTGCTTTGGCTAGCTTGGTGTCACTTGCTCTTACAGGCAACTGCAACTTGCTCTTTCTTCAGGGAGCAGTTGTTCCCTGCTCTCAGTGGCCCTGGTGGGGCTGTTGATCACAGTGCTTTGTCCTCACTCCTGGAAAGAGTGGATGACACTGGCTGGAGAACTAAAGAGCTCTCTCCTTCTGGCCCAGGATCTTCAAGCAGGGTGATAAGATTTACATTTAAATGGGTGCATATTTAGGATCCCAAGAGGCGAGGATGTGAATTTGGACTAGGGCTGCCTGAGAGGAGAAACAGTCCTCTCCTGGGGCTGCCTCATCATTTCTTCTTGTCCCTCATTATATAAAAAGCCACATTCCCCTCCCCCTATTTAATCCACTCTGGATCTCAGCCCACGTGGGACCTTATGCTAGCAGTGATTCCATTCCTGATTCACATTCTTCACCTCTCCTAGGTCCATTTCCTCAGCTGTCCATAACGCTCCATTTGGCACAATGCAGTGATGTCTGTTTCTGGCCACTCAGCCTCCATTCCTCTTTCTGCAAAACTGTGCCATTGCGTGTGGCCTTGCACGGCAGTGGCACCCCTAGAGAGGCATTTGGATGAAGGGCAGGAATCCTACCTTTCCTGGTGGTGATGGGGTGAGACCCTGGCGCAGCTCCTGCTATGGGGTCTGGGAGCCCCTGGTCCTGCCTTGCAGAACCAAGTATGACCTCCTAGACTCAGTTTCCCTTCTGAGCTCCAGCAGTCTCTCCGCTCTCTCTCTGTGTGACAGAGTTCTTTTTCTTGTTTGAAAGCAAGGCAAGATGCAGCTTATTGGAAAGCAATGGAAAACAGCAGAACAGCTAAACCCACAACATGTCTCTCTTGGCCTCTTTTCCCTTTCCAAGTGATATTTCTGTCCCCCCATCCCCCATGGCCATGCTTGGGAGTTATCTGGGCTCCAGTGCCTCTGCATTTTCCCTCATTTGGCTCTGGAGCTGCCTGCTCTGTGTGCCATGGGTCCCCACAATGCCCCATTTCCCCTTGTCCTTCCTGGGTGCTCCTTCTCTGTCTCTGCCGCTTGCTCTCCCACAGCCTGATCCTAAGCCTCCCTCTCACTATTCTCCTTGAAGATCTCATCCACCTCTGGGACTTCGAGGGCCACCCTGGCACTATGGTAACCAGAACCCCTGGATCTGCCAGTCCTGTGCACACCCTGCTTCTCCACATGGGGTCGCTAATGTCCCAATGTGCCCCCCCCTCAAGCTCTGGAGCACACCCCACTCTCGATTCTCTCCTATTAGGGTCAGGGTCTCTACAAAGGGCACACAGCCCACATGGATCTCAGCCAGAGCCAGCCACTTGTCTTGTGCAAAACTACCCACAAAGCCCTGCTCCTCTTCCACGTCAGTTCAGCTTGTAAATCCAGATCTGATCCAGGAAAGGTTGGGAAATGCTTGATCATGCCCAATAGCAGCAAGAATATGACACCTAGCACTTGTGCAACCCCATCTTCCCCACAGTCTTGTAGAGAGGTACGTATAATTACTGCCACTTGGTAGATGAGAGACAAACGCGTCTGCTTGGGAGTGGGATTGTAGCAAACATGTGGGTGAGCTGGGACTGGAGCTCATACTTGAGTCCCATCCCAGGCTCACCCTGAGCAGCTGCCATAACAGAGCCTCCTTGCATAGTCACCAATGGAAGAAGAGGACAGTATGCCCAAGGCCTAGGCCAAGGAGATGCCTGGAGATCCTGGGGCCGTGGTCCAGCTGCCTACCCCGACTGTGAGCTTGTGGGAGACTGAGGAAAGGGAATGGACTTCCTGGTGTCCATTGTGTCCGCAGGATCCCAGAGACTAGATGGGCCAAGGAGAAGCATTTAGGGAAACAGGGAGTTGGGGACAAAGAGTACAGCCTGGGTAGTGTCTGCTCTCCTTGTGGTCACTTTGAATGCCAGCTTTTGGGTCCCGTTGGTGGGCTGAGATTTAGGGCCCCATGTTGGGTTGGGTTGGGATTAGGGTCAGGATCAAGACCTGGGCATGAAAAGGGGTGAGGAAGACAGGGCATACTGCCCTTGACCTTGAGAAAGTAGTCTATGAAATTGGGGTAGGAGGTGGACTGCTGAGGTGTTCTGGGGACCAGGATGGGAGTATGGAGCGCCAAGGGCCAGCGAAGGCCTGAGCAGTGAGGGCACAGCTGAGGAAGGGACTGTGGGACTTAGGGGTGATGAGGCCTGGTATCAAAGTGGGTGCACCCTAAACAAGCACCCGGAATGAAACTGAAGTCTGAGGCTGAATGAGGACGAACACAGGGCCCTGGCTATGAGGAAGAGGGTGGGCACGGGTTACAGAAGGCTGTGCTGGAGGGGAATGAGGGGGGAGGACCTTGAGGATGCGGACTTGGGTGGGACTGAAGGATTGTTAGGGGCCAGGCTTTGTAAATGGGTGTCTTGGAGCTTGCTGGGAAGGGCTAGAACCCAGAGGATCACGGTGGGTACAGTCAGAAAGACGATCAGTCGGGACGCTTGAGCCTGAAGGGATCTTGAAGGCAGGAGTGTTCTAGGGGGGAGGTCGGGCAGGAGGTGAGCAGGACTGAATCTTGGGGGCGGAGCTGATGACATAGGGGCGGGGCCGAGGGCTTGAGGCCTGTCGGTGGACATGGGGGCGGATAAGTGGACTTGGGGCCCGCACCCAGGGCCTGGGGGAGTGCAGCGGGCGGCGGAGCCGTGGGCATGTGGGACGGCCCGCGGGCATGGGGCGGGGCCGCGCGGAAGGAGGAGGGGCCGGGGCGGGGCCAGACGCCACCGTGGGCGGAGCAGCCCGGAGCCCAGGTGAGCAGGCCGCCGCCCCCTCCAGTCAGCCGGCACGACTCTGCCCAGCCCCGCGCCCGCGGGGCGGCCTGCGGGACAGCTGCGGGCTGCGTCTGCGGCCCGGGAGGGTTCAGCCTGGCTCCATCTTGGGCCGCCGCGCCGGGCACCTGTGGCGGCCGCAGGAGCAGCGCTTCGGCCCGTTGCGTGGCCCGGGTCAGGCGAGAGGGTGAGAGGCCCGCGCTCGCGTGTCCCTGGCGGGAGATGGGTTGGCTACGCCCCGGAACCCCGTCCTCACTGCTCCTGCACCCAGACCTCGGCATTCAGGCTCCCTGGATGCTCTTGGCCGCGGGCCGCACCCCCACCCATCGCAGTCCCTCCTTCGGTTTCGCGGCCTCCTCACCTCTCCCATCCCCTCCTCCTCTCTATGTGCCCCCTCCACGACCCCGACCCGCCGCACCTCCCCCTGCGTCTGCCGGCGTTCCCGATCGCCTCTCCCCACTTCTGCCTCGTCCACAGGTCTGCAGCCCAGTGTCCGTGGTCCTGCTCCTAGCCGGGGAGGGAGGGCAGGGGCTGGGCCAGGGAGGGAGGGCAGGCAGGCAGGCAGTATCAGTATCACCCATGGTGAGGCCGTGCCAAGGCCAGGATCACCCAGGCCTCGGCCTGCGCTGGCTGCAGAGAGCAGCCATGTGGACGCCTCTCCGCAGGCTGTCTGCACAGGAGAGGTGCCCGGCCTTTGGTGTGTCCTCCTCGGTGGCGTGTTGTCCACCCTGGGCACGGTGCCCATGAGTGTATGAGAGGGACACATTGGCTACCTGGGTTGCTGCTAGGCTGGAGCAACTGGCAGGGCTCGGGAGTGTGGGCTAAGCCTTCCCATGGGAGAAAGCTGTGCGGGCCTGGATCTCTCTGTTGGGTAGAGTGGCATCTTGATCCCCAAACATTTTCCTGGCACTGCTTGTGACCAGGGCATGTTGCACGAAGGCACCTTTGTCCTCTCTGTGATGGACAGGTCTGGCGAGCACCCCATTTCCCAGATTCTCCCTGCTGCATTGCCTAGCTTTGGCCCTGCCAGGCCCCCTTTGCCTCTGGGATGGATTAAACCACCTGCTTGTAGGTTGCCAAGTCCCCAGACATAGCAAGACTCCTAGCACCCCCAGCACCGCAGTGAGGGATCTGTGGGATGTGAATCCCTACCTGGCCCCTGTGAGATAAGTTCTGTACCTCGTCATGTGATCAGTTTGCCCTCCCAACCCTGTGGGGTTGCTTTTCCCATTGTGATTTGCTGGATGCAAAAGTCGTCATCCAGATGCCTGCTGCTTACCAAGAGGGGACGCAGTGTGGTGTGAGATGGGACCCTTGGTAGTCCTCCTGGGCTCCATGTAAAGCCCAGGGCTCCTCTGCTGGGGTGAGAATGGAACATATGACCAAGTCAATAAGCACTGGCTGGGCAGTCTAGATGTTTCCACACAACTGGGGCTTTTCCTTAAAATGACCTCGATTGACAGCTGCATGTGAGGCTGGTTAGTCCTATAGTTGCAGCCCAGTTTTGGCCACAGAACACTGGCCACAGCGATCACAACTTTGGCATCAGCTAGGGAGAGCCAGAAGGATGCTACTGTTCCTACGCGCTTCTGTGTGTTTGTGCTTTGTCTATGCTGAAACGTCTTCCTAGGGTCTCTTCTGGGGAAACCAGACCTTTCCCAGCGTGGTGAAGGCAGGTGGGCTCTTGGCGAGCAGACTCCAGTCGTGAGTGTGCTGATCCTTCAGCTGTGGTCTAAAGTAGGATCTGTGGAACAGCATGGTGGTGGGGACACTAGTGATGACCAGGCCTGAAGATGGGACACAGGTAGCAAGGGTGGGCAGCAAGACCAGGCTCACCTGTGGGGCCTTGTGGTGGCTACTTAAAAGGGCCTTACTACCCCCTGGTCCTAGCCCCAGGAATCCCTCAAGCCCCAGCTGCTCACAGTGGAGAAGAGAAAATGATGATCACAGTGCATATGCTATTGAGTTTATAGTCTTAACAACCCTGCAGTGTGGAGGCTCAGACTGGAGAAACTGAGACCCAAAGAAGTGAGGTGTTCCCCTAAGGTCACATTTACAGGAGTGGGGAAAGGTAGTGCTAGAAGCAGTGCCCATATGCCCCTTCTTCTACATGCATGTGGGACCAAACACAGAGCCCTCTCCCTGTTCCAGCCCGAGGAGACAGGGAGCTGTGACAGGGTGCAGGGGAAGGCTCCTCTCCGCAGGGTGATCTAGAGGGACTTCCTTGGAGCACTGTCTCTCCTAGGGCTGGGCGGGCCAGGTTGCGAGAGAAGCCCTGCTGGGTTCTGAATCAGCCACTTTCAGCCTTGGGTTCTTTGATACTTTTTTTCTTAATTGCTTACATTTGTCACCTGCCTCTTGTGGGGTGGTGGAATAGGGAGAGGAATCAGTGGATGAATAGCCCTCAGTGGGGCCCCTGGGGTCACTGATCTCTCTGGTGGGGCAGTCATAGCAACACTCCCAGCACTCACAGCTTCTCACTGGGTCTTGTCCCACCTGGGTCCTTACAAGGCCAAGGCTGGCCTGGCTCCTGCCTGCTCCCTAGGAGTCTCTAAAATGTGGGGCTCCACCCAAGGCTGTCCTGATGACGCCCCCAGGGGTCCTTGGACCTGTGGCTGTGCATCTCTGTGCCAAAAGCTGTTGGTGATGACAGGGTTCCTGGCTAGCAGGTGTGTCCTCTGCCCTTCCTACTCTGGGGAGTCACAGAAGCAGCAGATTGGATAGGTGGGGGCTGGCTTTGCTCCCACCCATTCACTTGCTTCACTGGCATTGCAAAATGTCAGATGCTGGGCTGGGTGATAGGGCTGCAGGTGATGACAAGGGAGGGTCACAGTAGCTTGGGGGAGGTCTTCATGGTGCTCAGAGGGGCAAAAGTTCTCAGCCACTTGCCAGGTGTGTGCACTTGAGCAAGTCACTGAACTGCTGGGTTTTGACTTTTACCTTTGTAAATGGGATGCTGATTTACCTCATGAGTTTGCTCTGACAATTAAATGAGACAAAGGATGTTTGCAAAGGATGTGGCATGTGCCTGGCACATGGTGAGTGTCGGGTGCAGGGAGCTGTTAGTGCCCTCCTCTATTTATCTGCTCATCTTAAAACATCTCCATGGCAGCAGCTGGCCACTCACCCCTTTCCCGCCTCTCCTGGGACCAGTCTGGCTTCAGCCCCAAGATGCAGCTGGGATAGGACCCTCCTTACCACACTGGGTATGGTCGTGCAGGGCAGCCATTTGCCACATGTGACCAGTTAAATCTAGATGACTTAAGTTTCAAATAAGATCAGAAATGCAGTTTCTTGGCCACTGTAGTGGCCCATCAGGTGCTCAGGAGCGTCTCATGACTGAGGAGCATGGGCAGAGCCTTTCCGCTGTGTGGAGTTTGAGCCTATAGTCCAGAACCAGCTTTGCCACTGGCCCAGCAGCTACCAGCTGTCTCCTGTGTGCACAACTGCAAGATGTTTGCAGGACATGAAACTGGCTCTAGGAGCCCCTCCTTATTCACTTTCGATAGTCTTGCTTGCCTGGCCAGGGAGGGTGGTTTCGTGGCAGACCTTATCAGCCCAGGGTGGGAGGACCAGGCCAGGATTACCCAAACTGCAGCTGCTCCTCCTGCACCTGCCCTGTTTCCCCAGCCTGTCCAGCCAGGCTGGGTGTCTCCAAGTGATCTTCCTCATGCACAGCTTTAGATGGGGCACTGGCCAAGGCACCAACACCCAGAGGTGTCGCTGGGGCACCTTTTGGGTCCTGCTGTTCTCCTGACCTACCGTTTCCCTACACCTCTGAACCCCTACCTCTTGCCTTCTGACTGCCTGTTCCTTTACCTGCACCTTATGTCTTCCCCCCCTTCCAGTCCTGACTTCCACACCTGGGCCTCAGGAAAGCCTCTTGGGTCGCCCTTGGTGGGTGCAAGCTCACTGCCTCTCAGGCCGGCCTTGGACCTGTGTGGGCACTCTGCTCTGAGTGGTCTGTCCTTGCACAGGCTCATCTCTCTATCAGGCACACAGCAGATGTCAGGTCAGTGCAGGGTTCTGGTCAGGTGGTAGGGAATAGGCCACAAGGCTGGCTTTGCTACCTTCCAGCTGGTGGGGAGGATAGAAGGCAGCCCATTCCATCTGGACCTGAGGGTGCTCAGGACCAGGTGCTCTGGACCTGATGAGCCTTGTGCACCGGGGAGCCACCACCAAGAGCCAAGCAGCTAAGGCTGGCCTTCCGGGCAACACCATGCCCCCTGGTCTGGACACTACAGGCCAGGTCTGAGTGACTGCGCTGGCTGCTCTCCCTTTACTGGCCAGGCAGCCCTACTGGGAGGTCCAGGGAAGGCTCCCAGGAGGAGACACAGGTGGTGGAGGAGATGCTGTGCTGACTCAGTTCTGCTGGGTCAGTGCACTTCTCCAGGGGACTCTTTGTGGCCTGAGGAGGGGATGGCAGCAGCAGCAAGGAGGGGGACAGGAGGACACGGCACACTGGGCAAGAAGGAGTTGAAATGTTGTGGAGGACATGTCTGATAGTTGGTGTTGGGTGGGCCTCTGAGTTCACTGCTGCCAGATTATAGTGGATGCCACATGGCCCAGCTGCAGAGCCAGCTCAGGGGGCAACCAGGGCAGGGTAGGAGCTCAGAAGATGGCTATGGAAGGAATGAGAGCTGTTGGGTGGGGACTGTCTCTGCCTCTGGAGCTAGAGGTGAGTGTCAGGGAACCCTTTCCCCTTGCATTGATACCAAGACTCTCAGAGCTAGACAGGACAGCCAGGCCAGGCCAGAGTGGATTGAATACACCAGAGGTTTTTCAGCATGTGGTCTGTCTCATCTCACAAAACTCTGAGCCCTTGCTCTGTGCCCAGAGGTCTCAGGCCATGGTGAGACAGATGCTACCAGTCTGGGAGACCCATGCTAGTGTTAACCAGCCCAGCTGTCCTAACTGCTAAGATTCTGCAGCACTTCAGTGCTAATTGTCTGAGCCATTGTCCCAAAGCCCCTTCTCCCCATGCTGCAGTCCCTTCCTTGGGGGACCTGATTTCTCCCCTGCAGCCCCCATCTCTTCCCTGATAACTTGGCCAGTAAAGAGTGAGCAGCCAGCACAGT
Organism: Dinomys branickii; assembly: GCA_004027595.1. Classification (NCBI taxonomy): domain Eukaryota; kingdom Metazoa; phylum Chordata; class Mammalia; order Rodentia; family Dinomyidae; genus Dinomys; species Dinomys branickii. Next base: position 20,760 of record PVLD010010742.1, on the reverse strand, counting down.
GGGAAGTCTTCAGGATCCTGCTCCAGGGGTGCTGACAGAACATGTTTGCAGTGTTGTCTCCGTGTATAATGTGGACAGCTTTGACTGGGAGTATGGATTGCTTATGGTGCTGACCGTCAGGCAGGCTGGCGCTGAAGCTGTGTCCCCAGTGTGCCTGGCATGACTGAGCTCAGAGTCTGGTGGAAGAGCCCTGCTTAACTCCTTCCCTTCCTTTTTTCTCCTGCAGGCAACCATGAGCTCCAGCCACCCCGAGCCAGGTTCCAGGGCACCCCAGAGCCCCTGCCTGCAGCCTCTGTCCCAGAGCTCTTCCAGCCTGCTGTGTGAGGGCCATGGACAGAGGCCAGAGCTCCTCAAGAGTTCCAGCAGCACCCTGTGGCAGGCCCAACAAGGCGAGGCCGGCACTGGACCACAGGCTCTGGAGGAAGAGGGACACCCACCTGAGAGCCCAGCAGCACAGGCCCAGGGCCCCAGCCCCCAGGTTCCTAGCCCCCAGCCACGGGCCGTGGGCTACTGGCGGAGCAGCACAGTGGGCAATGTGTCCATGATGGGCAGTGGGGACCCTGGCCACTTGCGGGCCCCCAGTGCGGCTGCAGTGCAGAGGAGTCACTCAGACCTGGCTCGTAGTGTCCAGACCAGGGGGCATGGTGGTGCCCGGAAGGCCAGCCTTAGCTGCTCGGCCCTCGGTGGTGGCTCCCCGGTGCACAAGGCTCAGCTTCAGCCTGAAGGTGTTTCTGACCAGCTTGGCTCAGGCCCTGCAGCTGTGGGACAGGACCTGGCTCCAGAAGATGGGACTTCTAACTCAGCCTGGATGCTAGGGGACAGTCAGGCATGGAAGCCACTGTCAGAGCTGGGGGACAAAGCTTCCCTCAGTGACAGTCTCCAGGCAGGGTCCAAAGCCACTGGACAGCCAGCCACTGCCCCCTGCCATGCTCTGCCCCCAGCTGCCCTGCTCTGCAGTGTGAGGGAGGTGGTGACCAGCAGCTGCTGCCACGTCAGTATCCCTGCCACAGGGATACTGGCCTTTCCCAGATTGGTGGCATCAGTGAGTGAATCCGGGCTGCAGGCTCAGCATGGTGTGAGGTTTCACTGTATGGCACCTGGGCCACTCCAGGGGCACACCCACTGCTGTGCCCACCCGTGGGGCCTCACAGTGCCAGCCACAGAGCCTGGCTGCAGGACCAAGGATGTGTGGACCATGACTTCTGCCAGCGACCTGGCACCTGCACTGGCCTCAGCCCAGGATGCTGGTGTGCAGGTGGCCCCAGCAGCAGCTTGCAAGGCAGTGGCCACCAGCCCCTCCGTAGCAGCCTCAGCCCTGCACATGTTCCCGGAGGTAACGCTGGGGCCCAGCCTAGAGGAAGCATTGTCCCCTGTGCGGGATGTGCGGTGGGATGCCGAGGGCATGACATGGGAGGTGTATGGAGCCTCGGTGGACCCTGAGGTGCTGGGCGTGGCCATCCAGAAGCACCTAGAGATGCAGTTTGAACAGCTGCAGCGAGTGCCAGCCAGCGAGGACAGCCTGTCTACTGAGGGCCGCAGGGGCCCGCTGCGTGCTGTCATGCAGTCCCTGCGGTGCCCCAGCTGCTGTGGCTGCTCTGGTGCAGCTGCTGAATGAGGAGCTGTGGCCCTGGAGCTGGCCAGCCTATGGACTCAGCTCTGGGCCAGGACCATGGACAACAGAGCCTTGTGCCACCCAAACCCATGGCATGTGGGTGCATCTCTGCCCCGAACACGGGCAGCCTCTGGACCACAGGATGCAGCCTGTGGCCTCTGGCTTCTCACAGCAGGGCTGGTTTTCAAGGGCTTGATTCCCAAGCCACCTGCACATTCCAGGCTCTGGACCTTGGGCAGGGTTTCTGTGCTGTGCATAAGCATCTGGCTTTTCTGTAAAAATACTTGACCTGCTGTTCAGTCTGCCCTCACAACTTTGTCATATTTCCCCTAGGACTCTTGGCAGCTTTATTTTAAAGCAATGCTGAGAAATAATTAAGTTTTAGGTTAAGCGGAGGGCCCCAAAGTGGCAGGTACCCCTGGCCACTGTGTGTGGGGGATCTGGGGAGAAGAAAGAGTTCCGGGAGGCTGAATTCTCCCAGTGGGGGCAGGAGGAGGGTGAGGCTGCTCTGGGCATGGGGGAGATGGGCGGGAGGCTCAGGAGGTCAGGGCCATGTGCCACAGGGTGTGGCTGGTGGCAGTGAAACCCTCTCTGTGCAGAGACTTTCTCTTCATCACATATGGCCCTCGTGAGATGTGTGCCAGTCTGTGTCACGTCCTGCTGTTCTTGGAACCAGGGTGGCAGCCCAGGCTGGGCCCAGTGTGGGACAGGCCAGAGATACCACCCACCCATCATGGTGACCAAGATAAAACTCTGAAGGGTGATGCTGGAGTCCTGCCCAGCCCAAATACTGCTAGCTGAGCTGCCCAGCCTCTGCCATCAGGCTGCCTGGAGCAACTATAGTTGAATTTCTGGTTGAGACTGAAGACTTACCTGGGCCAGCCTGATGCTGCAGTGGTCAGGGTGTCTTTACCAGTCCCCCCCCTTGGACTTGGATTTCTGGCTGAACTTCCTGTGTCCCTTTGGGGTGTGGGATCATCTCATTGTCCATATATTTGTTTTTTCAAATTCAAAATAAATATAAATTGGGAGGTCAGCACTGTCTCAGGACCCCGCAGGAATTCCCCATCTTCTCTGGAGTCTCCTCTTCTCTGCCCAATAGGTCTTCTGTGGCAGCTGGGTCACCGACAGCTGAAGCCTGGCTTCCTGGGGCTTGTCCCTTTTTGGCCAGGGCACAAGCACACATCTCTTGTTTGGCCCCAGACTGCTGTTACCTCATGGGGAACAAAGACCCAAATGAGGAAAAGCTATGGATGGGTCCTGCTGGCCAGGTGCCACAGTGTGGGAATGGTGGGAAAGCAGGAAGTGGTCCCTCTACTGTGACATCACCTCTGGGTCCACTGGTGTGGGTCTGTGTCCCTTGGCCATGCTAGCTTATTCTCTAATGGGCATTAAAGGGTCCTAGTGCTTTGGGCTTGGGGTGCCACTTAGGGTCTACAGCTGGAGTTTGAACCTGGATCCACACCGACAGCCTTAAGGAGCCTGAGCTTCCTCATCTGTAAGGTGGGGATGATGACAATTTCTCTCTCCTTGCCTGTATTGAGAGTGGCCTGTGATTCCCATGTGAAGCACTCAGAATATGTGCTGGTGCAGTGTGTAGTGTCCCTAGCTTGGCTGTGATCTGGTCGCCTGGTTAAATGTTCTTTCTTCAGAGCTAGATCCCTCCCCTCAGCCCTGCACCCTGCTCAGAGTGCCTGCTTTTGGGCTGGGACCTGGGACACCACGGTTCTCAGGGCTGCCTAGCAGAGGACACCCTCCCTCACGGTTCCTGTGGGGCTGACTTTCCCTAAGCTCATGGTGACTAAAAGAGGACTCTAAGGTGTGGGGAGGAAAAAGTGGGGAATTCCAAGCTGGGCAAAGATTTGGCATCGGGTCCAACTGGTCCCACAGAGCAAAGGCCACCCAAGGAAGGGACACGCCAGGCACTTCTAGCTCTTTGGTGGGCAGCCTGGGAAGTGGCAGGGCTGTGGCTGGTCTGCCCTGTCCCAGGGGAAGGTGCTCAGAGAGGCTGCCAGAGGGAGTCCCATGTGGCTGGGATATGCCCATGTCCAGGGCATCCCACCCCCAGGAGACATGTGGGCCCCCACAAGCCCCAGCTCTTTCCTCCACATGTTGTTCGGAAGTGAATCTGTCTCATTCATGTTCATGCCAAGTGACCTTGTTTGGGATAATGTGGAGCTTGGCACTCACTCATATTGAATTCCTTCTCTGACATTCTGGCCTGGCCCAGTTTTGACATCTGCAGCTATGACTAACCCTTTACCAGCTTCCATCCTGTTTGTTGGGTGGGCAGGCCCTGCACTGAGCCCAGAGTGGCTTGTAGCATGGTATCCAGGTCTCTCCAAATTCACACTGTCATCGTGAGAAAGGTCATTAAATCCAGATGTTTCATGTCACCTAAATCCTAGCCCCAGGACTGTCCCCCCAGGCAAGGCAAGAAAAAGGCATGGCCTAACTCCAGTCTTCCTCCTCCAATCAATCTGTCCAGTGATTGACTGCTGCTTGCTTTTCCAGATCTGACCTCTTCTGTTGAACACATTCTTCTGGAAGTTTGAGATCAGCAGCAAACAAACATCTTCAGACTCTGCCTACTTACCTTACAGAGCCTGAGACCCACCTCACCCTCAGATTCCTCCTGCTCAGCCTCCATCTCCCTCTCTTCCTGGCATCCAGCACACAGGCTCCCTGCGTGCCTCCTGGGAGGTGACCCTGGGGCGGGAGAATTGGACTCCTCCATAGAACTTCCTCATGGGCCCTTTCAGGGAATGGGAGCCAGAAGCTGGGTGGGGGTCTCAAACACAGGGCTGGTTCTGCTGCTGTGGTTGCAGAGATAACAGCAGGAACCAAGCCCCTTTCAAGGAGTATGGGTGAGTGGGACCAGGGCAGACCTGTGGGGTCTCACTCTTGCCCCAAGAGCTGGTTCACACTACCTTTGCTCCGCCGAGTGGAAACTCTGCAGGGCAGGGCAGGCAGGATAGGTCCCCGTATCTGAGCTCTACAAGGGTTAGCTTAAAATTCACCCCTGATGTGAACCCCTGGGGAGCACAGCAGTTGGCAGTTGGACTGGAGAGTATGTCCAACTTGAAGGTGCCCATGGATGCCTGGCCAGTCTGCCTGTCCTTGGAGTTCTTATTTCTGAGCATCTTCCCTGAAAAAGGCACAGGTCACCTTCTCTGCGTCCTGTGAGCACATCAGGGGCTGCTGAAGGTCTCGTGGGCAGCCAAGGACAGTGAGTGACTCCTGGTGCCTGCACCTGGTCCTCTTGGCATGCCTTCTCTTTAGTGTCTCTCCTGCCCTGTTTCAGGTCCTCTTGGCCCCCAGGACTCTGTCTCTCCATTGTTGTCCTTTGTCACCTCTGCTCTCATGCTGAGGACCTGTCTTGCCTCAGCCTCGACACTCCAGGGCCCTGCCTCTCTCTTGCTGTGGTGGGGACATTTTCCCTGCCATGGCTGGGTCTCAGCATTCCTGATGTTCAGGGGCCTGCATCCTTCCTCTCCACCTGTCCCTGTCCTCATGGGAAACACACTAAACCGCCTAAGTGCCCAGGGGGCTCCTAAGTATCACCTTAGAAAGGGAGGGAAGCCGCTCGGGTCACTTGCCAGGGCTCCATGGTGTCAGAGAGAGATGGTTTGTCAGTGGTCAGGCCAGAAGGGCACTGTGAGTCCCAAGTCCTCTCTGGAGAGCAGCTGGTGAGTTGCTGGAGAGGCTCACTGGGTGGTGATGTCCACTTGCTGGCCTGGGGCAGGGACCATCTTTCCTGTGTTCAGAATCTCATGTGACTTGTAACTAAATTGACCTGAACCTCCTTGGAGACATGTCCCATGTTCCATCTGTGAGTGCCTTTCCTAGCTTTGGACTGAGGACCTAGCTTGGGACTGAGGGAGATTTCTCACTTTGACATCAGGTGGATGTGGCTCCCTTGCAGGCCTTAGCAGGGCTCAGGCAGGAGCTAAGTCAGGACAGGCAGAACTGTCTGCTACCCAGTCCTCTTCCATTTTCCAGTTCCCTCGGTCTCTCACCGGCAGCCTTCTGTCCCCCATTCCCGCTGTATCTTCCCAGTGTTAGCAGTCAGGCGTCTGGAAGTCTGTAGCCAAGGCTACCATTGCCTAGGCCTGCTGCCTGGTGCTTGTAGGCCCAGATGGAATAGGGGAGCAGGGAAAGGGGATGGGGGACCTTGATGCTGAGGTCCTAACTTTTCATCTCCCTGGTTTTTGATCTTTGACCCACTCCTGAATGGAAGCACGGGTGCCAAAGGGATGTGGTCATAGGGTTGGGGGAGGGGTCGGCCTGGAAAACTGCCAGAGACTGGCAGAGGGCTGGGGCTGTGAGGCAGGAAGCAGGATCCAGCTTTATTGGAAATGTTGACATTTTGTCATTTATTTTTTTGTTAATTTTGATTTTGAAAATATTGCTTTACATGTCATTTGTCTTAATGCCTATATCATCTCTCATGACTTTCAATGTTGCTCCTAGATGCAGCCTGGCCCCCTCCTCTACCAGAGACCCCATTTCCTTGTTCCTCATCTGTCCTGTGGACACTCAGGTCTGCTTCACAGAGGTTTTATCCTAGGCAGTCGGATAGAACATGACCTCACTCAGAGCGCAGCTCTGCAAATCAAACTGAGGTTTCACAGCTGGAAAATGAAGGAGCTTGGATTTGATCAGCAGGCCTGGCTTTTTGTTTGTCTTTCAAAGTAAAAATAATAATTTTTTGTGATAAGAATTTGAACCGCCTGACTTTGACTTTTTGTTTCTAGGCGTTGAGCGTGTTCACGGTAAGATCTGCAAATAGAGGGATGTGTGGTTGAAGGCCTGGCCCTCTCTTCCCTTGGAATCTCCACATGTCACTGCTGGGTGATAATTTCTGTGGACCCCCTGCCTGCTCCCTCTGTACAAGCTCAGGTCCCCTGGCCATTTCTTGTTTTTTTCCTTTCATATTTTTATTTTTATGAGTCTGTGTGTTTGCAGTGCATAATGATTACATTGCTTGTGGGGAGTTGGGATATGCACATCACACACCTTAATTCTTTTCTCTTTCCCTTCCCTTCTCTTCCTTCTCCCTTCTCTCCATCTCTTGGTCCCTTTATTTGTAGAAGATCATGTCCCTGTTTCCTATTATGTGTCTTTTATTTTGCTGTTTATTTATACTTTGGATTTCTCATATAAGAGAAACCATGTGACATTTATGTTTGTGTGTCAGACTTATTTCACTTAACATTATGGTCTCAAGGTGCATCCTTTTTCCCACAAGTGACTCAGGTTTACCCTTCTTTGTGGCAAAGTAATACTCCATGGTATGTATACCACATTTTGTTTACTTACTGGTTGATGGACACCTAGGCTGTTTCCAAGATTTAGCTATTATGAATTGTGGTAGAAACATAGGTGTGCATGGGTCTCTGAAATATGATATTTTTCACTCTTTGGAGAATATCTAGAAGGGGAAAAGCTGGGTGGGATGGACTTTGTAGTTTCAGTGTTTTGTGGAGCCTCCACACTGATTTCCATAGTGGTTATATGACCTTATCACTTCTGTAGGTTTGCTTTTGGCAGAGTGTTGTAGTGTTGGAATTATGTGGTATGAAGTCTTTTCAGACTGGACTTAAGCTTTCTTGTGTCTTTTCATGGTTGGTAACATTTCTTTTTGTTGCTGAGTAGCATCATGTTATGTGGCCATGCCAGAGCTTCTCTGCTCACTTACTGAACACTATCTTGGTTGCTTCTAGGTTTGGGCTACGGAGAATAAAGCTGTTGTGAGCATTCATGGGCAGGTTTCTGTGTGGCCCTACATTTAGCTCAGCTGGGTGAATCTAGGCTCTCAGTGCTGGATTGTTTGATGAGATAGGTTTAGCTTTGCAAGAAGCTGCCACACTCAAAGTTGTTTCTCCAAGAAGCTGCACGCATTTTCCTTTCCACTAACAAAGGACAGGTCCTTGTTCCCACATTTCCTGGCTGTGATAAGAACTGTGCAATGAGAAATATCCCTGTGAGAATAGCTATGGAATGAGTTTTCTTTCAGGTGATATGTGCAAGATGTCCATGGATATTGGTAAATTACTTTCCCAAAAGATTGGACCGACATTATATGAAAGTATGTGTTTGCTCACACCCACACCAACACTTGAGTGTTACAAAATATTAATACAGTACTTTGATAGGGGAAGAGATGGTATTTTGATTTGCAGAGCTGCACTCTGAGTGAGGTCATGTTTTATCCGACTGCTTGGGAGAATCCATCCTCTGGCACCTTGAGCTTTGTGACACTAAGTCAGTGAAATGCCACTGGGCCTCCGTTTCCTCAACCGTGAAATGAGGATAGGAATGGGCTTTGCCTCGTTGGTTGGATTGGAGGGCTGAATGGTATCTGTATGGGAAGCGAAAACACGTTTTAGCTTTCAGTAAGGGCTAGGTGTTAACACTTGTTATTACATGAGGGGTCCAGGACCCTTTGGATTTCTTGGTTTATGATCTGCCTATTCATGTTTGTTTTCCATTTTCTCTGGTTTCTTCCCGCTTTATTGCTTGGTGAGAGTTCTTTGTATACCAGTAACACGCATTTTTCTTTCAATGTATGTTGCAGGTATTTTTTACCCCAGGACTGCCTTTGCTGCCTGCTCTGCAAGGCCCTGGCTCTGAACCAGTGTGACACTCTTCTTGGTGCCACAGCATGTAACACTGACAAAGCTGCTCATTCCCATCTGTCACGTACTTCTCGGGGTGGCCACACAGGGTGAGTGGATGTGTTTTGGAGTACAAGAGGAGATGCCAAGGCTGGGCACAGTTTGCCTGGAGACACACAGGGCATCAGGGCATCCATGGGCACCAGTAGGACAACCATGACTGGTCCAGGGCTAAAACCATGGCTTCTGGTTCATTGGCTTTTGCCTCTTCAGCTTTTATGGAAGGGGGCTTGGAGGTGCAGGGAGGGGAAGGGCAAAGCCACCAGGTGGGCAGCCTCACCTGCATGACCCCAAGAGCCAAGACCTTTTATTCCAATAAACTGGGACAATTGTCTCCTGATGGGCACTGGAAGAGGGCAGGGGAAGAGTACATGTGAATGGAGAGGCTCCTGCTCAAATGCTCTGAGAAGCCCAGGGAAGAGCATGTGTGCCATGACCTGTGCAGCTTTTGAAGTTCCTGGGGGAAGGATGGTGAGAGCATGGGCAAATAAAGACAAGAGGCAGAAAGCTGAGGTCAAGGGGAGCCCTGTCTCTGGATGGGAGGAAAGGAACTGCTCAACCAGCACAGTGTATTTATTTATAAACTGGGGAGCTTGATGTCAATTTCAACCCCTCTGCCTAGCAACTTGTTGGCCTGGCTTGCCCAGGGTCCTCCTGTTCTTGGAGCTGGAACAGCTTGTTTACTTGGCTCACTGTGGTCTCTCCATGTTCTCAGCATTGGCCTTGCTTTAGCCCTGCACCTGTGATTGATCTCCAGGTGATCAATCTTCAGTGGCTCCCCATACATGTATTTTATATCAAGTCCTCCAGTGGCTGAGCATAGAAGGAGACTTTAACTTGGCCCTCTGTGCTTGAGGAAAAAGACATAGAGTGAGGTCTCAGTTGACCCACTTTCTGCTTCATCAGGTCTGAAGGCACAAATGTTGCTCAACTTACCATAGAGTTAGGATCTGATAAACCCATCATCTGATGGAAATAGTGTAAACTGAAAATACAATGAGCATACTGACCCACCTGAATTAGTTATTTTCCCCTTGTGAACTTGAAGGAAGAGAGGCTTATTTGGCCCAGTTTCCAGGGGGTTTAGTCCATGGTCAACTCCAAGGCAGAAATGCATGACAGAAGGGCCTGATGGAGGGCAGAAAGCTGCTTACCTCACTGTGGTCAGGAAGGAAAGAGAGAGGAGCTGGGGACAAGAATACATTAGTGACCCATTTCCAACCAGGCCATGCCTCTGAACAGCACACGCAGCCAAGACATCAGCAGTGGACAAATCTACTCTTAAGCATAGCACCCCCATGGTCCAGTCGCCTGCCAAAAGCCCCACCTCTGAATAGAAGACTTTTGGGGTGCATTTTAGATATAAACTACACTTATAGATACATGGAGCCCAGAACGGTGCCTGGAGCTCAGAGGAGGGAGCCTGTGGGTGTCCCAGAGCCTGACTGGGGATGCTCCCTCTTGGTGGCTCAGGATCCATGGCAATCACTGCCCTTGTCATCATAGCTAACATGGATTGAGTGTTCCGTGCTGGGTGCTTTTATTCTTATTCTCTTTAAACATCTCAGCAAATGCACAGGGTGGCAATAGATTAGTTGGTTTTCTTACTACTGCAGATGGAGTGATTTAAAAGAGTAGAGGTTTATGTTGCTCACAATTCTGAAGGCTAAGGAGGCTGGGGATACAGCTCAGCGGCACAAGTGCCTGCCTAAAGACTAATAAGTTCAAAGTCTGGCAGCCATCTGAGGAAGTTCTTTCTGTTGGTGAGGACCCTGCAAAGTCCTGGGGCAGTGCAGGACATCACATGATGAGAGACTGGTCCCAGCTCAGGACTTTCCTAGATGAGCTTTGGCATGGAATGGACTGTTCCTTCTGTTTGGCTGCATCACTGCATCCACAGACTTTGATTTCAAAGACAAAGGGGCCTAATTATGGCACCGCTGCGTCCCAGTACTGCCCCAGCTTCCTCACCTCCCCAGCCTGGCTTCTTTTCCAGCTCCTCATCTCTAGTCTGCCTGGGAGCCTTGAAAGACCACATTATAGTGGTGGCCTAATAAGGAGGGGCTGGGCCTCCCTGCTGGGTGGTAGCATCTTTTGGGAGCCTGTGGTGGGTACCCTGAACCCACATGTCTTCCAGACTTTGTGGTGGGAAAGTTGGGGAAAGCCTGGCCTGGGGGAGATTGTGTGACTGTCCCCAAGTAAGACAGTCTCCATCCGGTCTTCTCTGGCATTGAGAGAACCAGGCATCAGGAGACCTGGGACCCACCCTGGTAGGGACAGGGACCTGCAGCTTTAATGATGCAAGGAAACAACCAAGAAGTATGACAGAGCCCTCACCTAATCCTAGCTCTAACCCTACCCCTAACCTTACCCCTAACCCATGGCTCTGAGTCATTGATTTCAAATACTTAGGGAACATCTTCCTTCCTTCCCTCCTTGCTTCCTTGCTTCCTTCCTTCCTTCCTTCCTGCCTTCTTTTTAAATTATTTTTAACTGATACATATGTGATCATTAACTGTGATATGTCATGTTGAGTAAGAGCCACCTAGCAGATTAATAAAGTTCTGGATGTGCCCATGGATGACTGACATGTAGGCTGCAAAATGAAAAGGGGAAACTGCCAGGGATATGGGTGGCATCAACCAATAGGCTGGTAGCCTGGATGGACTAAAAAGGGAAAGAAGAAGGAAGTCTGCCCCTTTCTTTGGAGGAATTCCAGTTTTCACCATTGCCTTTGGATGTTTGTCTCCAGTTCCTTCAGCCTTCCAAATGTGACTCACAAAGACCACTCTACACTGATCAGCTTCCAGGCCTTCGACCTTTGACTGCTCCTGGATCCTCCATCTCTCCAGCCCTCTGTCATATAGATAGTCATTTGGGGTTTTTCTTCCTCTGATCCTACAGATGGTCACTGGGATTCTTCTGATTTTGATCTTATAGGCCCACTTCATAAATCCCTAGAATAAGCATACACATATTTTATATTGAACCTGTTCCTGTACAGAGCCCTAACTAATACAACATGAAAACATCAAAATTGTACATGCCAGTGTGTTACTGTGTGGTACTCCTGTACATATGTCTAGAATGTAATATTTAAATCAGGTAAACAGATCTAACTCCTCAAACAGCTATCATTTCTCTGTAGTAAAAATCTCCATACCCTTTCTCTTAGCTATTGAAATGCATAGTATATGCCTCTGTCCTTTCTCCAAGAGATGGAGATTTACCTGTTCTTCCTTGCAAACTTCTCAGAGATGAGGATGCCACCTCTTTCAGGCTGTCCCCACACTGCCCATGTCCAAAGTTCCCAGCAGTGCCAGCTAAAGGAACCCATGTGAAGGGCTTTGCCTGAAGGCAAGGTGGGCCTGAAAGGCCAGGGGCCAGGGTCAAGCCTGTGGCCTCATGAGCTCACTCTTTCTCCCTGCCCAATATCTCCAAAGCTCAGATGGATGCAACCAGCATTAAGTACATGGCTAATTATACTTGTTCTCTAGCACCCAGTGTCCCCAAGGAAGCACTGAGGCCTAGCTGGCCAAACGTGTGGCAAAGGTGTGCCCACCTCTGTTAATCAGCAGTTTGAGGCCTGCCTTGTTCCAAGGGCTTGAAGGCATCAAATATGGCTCCCAGTGGCACTTACAGGTGAACAAGAGAAGCATGATCTGTACCATCCTACAGATGATCACCAGCTATGGTCACAGGTGTGACTCCCTACTTTCTAGATGCAAATAATGAGCGCCTTGCAGCAGTGATTGTGTGCATACTTCAAGCAACCATGGGAAAGCTCTTGCAACTGTAAAGGTGCTTCAGAGTGGTGGTGTCACTTGGCTGTGATCACACAGCTCGTTGGAGGCTGAACCAGGGTTTGAGGCAGGTCTAAATACGGAGCTGCCAACCCATACAAGAGTCTGAGCCCGGAGCTGTGTGTCTGGGAGTCCTTCAGGCAATGGGGAAGAACACAGAGGAGGCTTTGTGGCCTCAGGGACCCACTGGGTGGGCTGGGGTTGGAGGCAGGTAGGCTACAGTGGAAAGGAGGTGGGGGGCTCACAGGACCTCTCTAGTTGACCTAGTTTTAGTTCAACCAAACTCTTCTCCTCCTATGTGTCTTCCTGAAAGTGTTAAAGACATCATATTACAGTGATCCACGCACACCCATGTTTACAGCAGCATGACTCAAGAGCCACCTACATCTGGAAGCAGTCTATTTGTCTACCAACAGATGAATAGTTGAAGAAAATGAAATATTTATACACAATGGAATGCTACTCTGCCATATAGAAGGACAAATGAGTCGTTTGTGGGAAAATGGATGCATCTTGAGACCATGATGGTAAGTGAAATAAATCAGATACACAAACTCAAGCATCTTATGATTTCTCTTACATGAGAAACCCAAAGTATAAATAAATACAATATTTAAATAAATAAATAAATAAAATATTTAAATAAATAAATAAAAGATGGACAATAGGAAACAGAGAGATTTTTTGAAATGGGAAGAGGACCAAGAGATGAAGGAAGGCTAGAGGGAAAGAGAGGAAAAGGACATAAGAATTAAAATGTGTTATGTACATGGACCAACTCCCCAAGAGGAATGTAATCATGTACTGCAAACATGGTCTAATAGAAATCTAATTTTCACTATTACTCGTTTCTCTTTTTTGGGTACTTGGGATCAAACTCAGGACCTTGCACTTGCCAGGGAGGCATTTGTGCCACTGAGCAGTATCCCCCGCCTGAGCCCTCTTCTCAGAAATATCAGGGGCTGAAGCTGAGCCCAGTAACAGAGGATAAATCTCAAAAATTCAGAATGTGACCAGTTCTTGGGTGCGAGCCTCTTCCCCTCTGCTGCTCTGATCCTGTCATGGCTCTGTACCCCAGGTCCTGGTGAAATTCACCCTCTCAAACCCTAAGAGTCTGTTTCCTACTTTAGACCATCAAGAATGGTACTGACCTGTGGATATTATAGAGAGAGTGCTTATATAACTGACACCTGAATAGCGACACATTTGCTGACATTAGTGACCTGGACAATAACCCGAATGCCATTGCTTACCCGGGGGCTGGGCCTGCTGGAGGTGCTCCATCAGGCCAGCCAGCTGAAGGGAGGTGCTCCAGGCAGGAAGGGTGGTCTTCTCCATGCAGCTATATGATTGGACCTCATAGTGGCGCTGCTCTGTCTCTGGTCAGCTTTTCCAGCTCCAGGTTTCTCTTGGCTTTGGCCAGGTGCCTTTGGTCAGGTTGTAGGAGGGGTGGAATGACAGAATTTTCTAGAGTTTAAGACATTTAGAATAAGGGCATGCACAGGATGCCAAGCAGGATAAACAGAAGGAAATTCACAGGGACCCCAAACAATGCTGTCCTTGCACCCTGCTCCCAATGCCACCTCTTCCTTTCTTTGTAGCTCCTGGGACATTTGTGGTTATTAAAGGCTGACTCTGGCAACAGTGGCCTGGTGCTTGGCATCTGGAAGGTGCACATGTTAATAAACAGTTGAATAATTGATGGATAAGGGGGTCAAGTGGTTGGGGAAACCAGATGTGCATGTCTCAGTATGTTTGCAGGGTGCAGGGACATCTAGATCACTGCTTATGAGTCTGGGAAAGGCCTGGACAGAGCTGGCTGAGGGGAGAATGTAGGCGAGCAGGTGTTCTCTAGGCCAGGCACATGGGGTAAGATCAACCCTGGTGAAGGAAGTCTTTCTCCTTTGCGATATTTTTCCCCTGAGATCTTTCTCCCTTATACCTTTCTCTCAGACTTTTCTCTTTGAGATCTTTACCCTTGAGATGTTTCAGTTTTGAGATCTTTTTGAGACCTTTGTTTCTGAGATCTTTCTCCTTTGAGATCTTTCTCCTTTGAGATCCTTCTCCTTGACATCCTTCTCCTTGAGATCTTTTTCCTTGACATCTTCCTCCTTTGAGACCTTTATGGCTTCCCAGGCCAGAGAGCAGCTGGCATAGTAGAGGCACAAACTTATTCCCTGGAAATGTAATCTGAGATGAATGATTATAGAATAATCTCAAAAGCAGCATGACAAGCCAATATTGATTCAGCTCTGTGGGTTCCAAGGCGCTTTCACAACTGTTATGCTATCTGACTCTATGACATCTGGAAGGAGTGGTATATTTGTTCCCATTTTCTAGGCTTGGAAACTAAGTGTGGAGAACTGAAAGGGTGGGGATCCAGTACTCCTAAGGAGACAGAGTGAGGGCTGTGAGCTGCACCTTCTGCCCAGGATCCCATGCCCGGCCTGGGCCCTATCCTCCTTCTTCTTTGGCAGAGGCTGGACTGCCAGTGACCTTTGCTCTCCAGAAACAAAGGGTTTATTCAGTAACTGAAGAATGTCTACAACACAGCAGGTCACCTTTTGTGGCCTCCTGGGAACAGGGCATTTTTAGTGTTTACAACACAGAACAGGACTTCCATGCCACCACCATGGAGCAGCCTCACATGAGGCATGTCTGGGCCCAAGCAGATTGACTTGGAGTAGGGGTAGAGAAGCAAGGAAAAGGTGGCCCCACCTCTGCTTCCTTCTCCAAGTCCATGCCTGACATTCAAGACTGTGTGGCCAGTGTGTCTCATATGTGTTCCCATCTTGTCCTGCATCTGCTTTCCGCAGGAATGTAGTTTAATGGTTTAAAACTCACAGGCACACAGGCAGTTTAAGGATGTCTTCGGGCACACTGGACAACCTACACTGTCATTTTTATGGCACCATTCTTGTTTCTACTTTAGCATTTTTTGCTATTTTAACAAAACCAGGTGATAATAAAAGAAACCACTGGAACAATGAGCAGACACTGCTTTACCAACTGTTGGATGGGTCTTTCTATGTGGATAGGCAGGACAACCAGCACTCAACAGTTCTCCCCCAGCTCAGGGCTGAAGCTGAATCAGGTAGCTATAAGACCATAGATGGCACACAGTTCTGCCGGGCAGGTTGGGTGACAGTGGAACATATGGAAGTCAGTGACAGCTTGTGTTTCCAAAACATCCATTCATAAAATCAACAGTTGGCCTATTTGTGAATTACTCATTCCATACACATTTATCTTTGCCTTCTGTATGCCAGGCACTGAGCCATGTTCTTGCTGCTGGAGATACCACCCACAAGGTGCTCTCAGGCAGGCGAGAGAAGTCACACAGGGTGAAGCTCTGCAATGTGATTAAAGCCTACCGCTGTGGAGGACCTCCGCCCCCCCCCCAATCCTCTTTTAGCTGTGAATTTCAAAGTGCTTCTGATTAGACATTCTGAAATTCAGATGGAGTGTCCTCAGGATCATCTGTATTTGTGTGATTTTTCCTGGAGAGAAACTGCTTCCTAGAAAAGGGGAACTGGAGAAAAGAAATGCTTGTGTGGAGAGGTGGGGTTCCAGACAGGCGGAAGGAGGAAAGCCCAGCAGAGGAGTGGGAGACTGAGTCCTCTCCATTATGGGCAGGTCGGGTTTTGCTCCCTGGGATTTATTGGGAAGGTTGCTTTGGATCTATCTATGTTTGGCATAGCTGCTGAACAGGGCAAATTCCCTGTGCTTGTTCATAAACTGTACAGTCCCATTGGACAGACTGATGTTAATTAACTGCTCCATCTCCCCCTGCCCCCACACATGAACCTTCCTCTGGGAAGCTGCCTGTCCCCTCTGGAGGCTGAGTGTCCTAGGTATCCCCTGGCTCCTGCAGTGCCTCCTTTGTACCACTGCTAGGGCATGGAACACATCCTAGATGGTCAATTGCTCCTTCTTGGGCCTCTGTTTGGAGGTGGTGAGGTGTTGAGGGCTTCTCTTTCTCATCTCTGAGAAACAGGACAATTTTAAAACCCCACCATAGTGTGTAGGTCCCAACATAGTTGTTATTTTCCATTGTGTTATGGTTTATATGTAGATGTCCCCCCAAAGGCTCATGTAGTCATAGGTGGGGTTTTTAAGAGATGGTTCGATCTAGAGTATGTGATGCTGGGTTGAAGTGTGTGATGCTAGGATGAAAGGTATGTGATTACTAAATTAGACCACTGATTGACTTGGCATAATTCTGAGTGTGGATAATGGGACAGCCCACCCTGGGTGTGAGGGCTATATACTATAGACTATGAGGGGCAGAAATAGGGTGGCTGTGGTTGCTGCTCATTGCTTGCTGCTTTTATTGCTTTCTGCCTATCATGAACTATTTGTCTTCTGATGCCGCTCTGCCAAGCCACCCTGCCTTGGAGCTAGCCAATAATGGACTGAACCTGCACATACTATGAGCTGAAATAAACCTTTTTTTCTTAACTTGGGGTGTTGAATATTTGTCTCAGCAATGAGAAAAGTAAATAAGACACATTGTTTGATTGTATACATCCTTCTGGATGTGTCACTGGGTCTCGTTACAATTTTAATTTGTGTTTTCCTAATCACTAATGATGTTGAGTGTAATTTCGTGTGCTTGTTGGGATTTCTTTTTTCTTTTTATCAATACATGCTTACAAAAGATACATTTCTGTGCAAACTTGCTACATGTATATAATATGTATGAATTCCTTTTTTCATTCTTTTTTCCTTCCCTCATTACTCCATCTCTTGAGCCTCTCACCATTTAAGAAATATTTATTGCTTTATTTACTATTATCTATCATTTACTTGACCATCATGAAGAAATTGAATAATAACCACTGCTGATGCTACAGGGAAAAGGAACATTTCTACATTGTTGGTAGGAATGTTTACAATTCATAATAGCTAAATCTTGGAAACAGCCTGTATGTCCATCAACAGATGACTGAATAAAGAAAATGTGGTATTTATACACAGTGGAGTACTATTGTGCCATAAAAATAAACTCAAGGTGTGCTGCTGTGGTATAAGCATGGGTATGCATGTATCACTGTAACATGATGTCCTTAACTCTTTCCAGAGGCTACCTAGAAGGGGAATAGCTGGGTTGAATGGAATATCTACTTTTAGTTTTTTGAGGAATCTCTATACTGATTTCCATAATGTACTAGTTTACACTCCCACCAACAATGTAGAAAGGTTCCTATCTCCCTACAACCTCACCAGCATTTGTCATTATTTGATTTCTTGATGGTGGCCATTCTTTCTGGACTAATGTGGAATCTCAGTGTTGTTTTAATCTGAGTGTCTCTAATGCCCAGAGGTAGTGAATATTTTTTAATATATTTATTGGCCATTTATATTTCTGAGAGGTGTCATTTCAGTTGCCCATTTTTCATTGGATCTTTATTTTGAAGGGTCTAATTTTTTGAGTTCTTTATATATTTTGGATATTAGTCCTCTGTCCATGGAATAGCTGGCAAATTTTTTCCCCATTTTGTAGGTTGCCTTTTCAGTCTGGTCGTTGTTTTCTTTGCTGTGCAGATGCTTTTTGATTTGCTATGATACCATTGTTGATTCTTGAAGTTATGTCTTATTAAAAAAGAAATTCTGTTTAAAAATTCTTTGCCTGTGTCTATGTCTACAAGAGTTTTATCTACAACAGTTTTATCTTCCAGCAGATTGTTTTTAACATTTAGATGGTCAATCCATTTTGACTTTAGTTTGTACATGGTGAGAGGTATGCATTTAGACCTAGTCTCCTGCATATGGATAGTGCGTTTCCCAATATCATTTATTAAAGAGGCTATATTTCCTCCAGGGTATGTTTTTGGCTCTTTTGTCAAAGACCAGATAGCAGAATGTGCCTGTGGTTATTTCTTCATCCACTATTCTGTTCCATGTCTATTTTTGTTCTTGTACCATGATGTTTTCATTACTGTAGCTTTATAATATAACTTGAAATTTGGTATTGTGATACTTCCTGATTTGCTCTTGTTACCCAGGAGCTTTTGCTATTCTGGGTCTCTTCTGGTTCCATGTGAATTTTCAGATCACTTTCTCTAGTTCTGGAAGAAATGCTGTTGGTATTTTGATTGGGATTGTATTAAATCAGTATATCAGTTTTGGAAGTATGGCCATTTTGGCTATATTGACTTCGCCTATCCAGGAAGATACTATCTTTCTATTTTCTGATGTCCTCTTCGAGCTCCTTATTCAGAGTATTGTAGAGGTTTTTCACTTTCTTGGTTAGGTTGATGCCTAAGTATTTAATTTTTCTTGATGCTATTTTTTTGGTACTGGGAATCAAACTCAGGACCTTGTGCTTGCTAGACAGGCACCCGTGCAGCTGAGCTATATCCCCAGCCCTTTCTTGATGCTATTGTGCATTGTACTGTTTTCCTAATTTCTTTTGCAGTGAATATATGATTGGTGTAGAGAAAAGCTGTTGATTTTTGTGTGTTGATTTTGCATTCTGCAACCTTGCTGAATTTGGTTATTAATTCTAGGAAACTTCTGGTAGAATTTTTAGGCTTTTAATGTAGAAGATCATATCATCTGCAAAAATTTTGGCTTCTTTCTTTTGTATATATATATGCCTTTTGTTTCTTTTTCTTGTCAGAATGCTCTGGTTAATGTTATGAGCACTATATTATTGAGCCAGAGTAATGATAGTGGCCATTCTTTTCTTGTTCCTGATTTCCGAGTTAAAACTTCTGTTTTTTTCCCCATTTAATATGATGTTGGAAGTAGATTTATCATAAATTATTGGATTAATATATCCCTTAGTTATTGCAGACTGATCAGGCCTGCAATTTCCCAAGTGAGTGGATGGCAAGGCTTAAATAAAAGAGACAAGTGATATGATTTTAGGGCTCCAGGAGGTTCAAAACTCTTTAACAGAATTTGAGATTCTCTGGGGTCTAAGATCAAGAACTTCTTTAGGCAACCCATATTTATTTAATTATCAAATAGAGGAGGGGAATACTGAAGAAAATGCAGGAGTTTGGGCAGTACTCTGGAAGTCCTTACAAGGACTTCTCCAAGTAATATATTATGTTAATTTAGGAGAACTATGTTATCCCCAGGAAGGCCTTAGCCACAGCAGTGAGATTCCTGCAGCTGCAGTCTTTATCTAATTAATTGAGGTTGGAGCCAGGTGTCCTCAGCTGTGGTCTTGTCTTGTCCTTTGAGTTGGGACCAGTGACTCATAGAGGTTTACTTACAAGCTCTCCATCTCCAGACAAGGGGCCTAGGCCTTGGACAGACTCACAAGTAAACATAAAAAGCCGATTGTTTAATTTAAATCCTGCTCAGAGCCACTTCATATTAGTCTCCAACAATAAACGTCTTTTATCAGATTAAGAGGTCTTTCTGTACATATATTCTTCAGAGTTTGTAGTGGATTAACTAACGGTCAACTTGTAACACCCAGCTGAACTGAATCAGCATGGTTCTAGGTGTAGAAGGCCCACCTGAGGATTGTTGTCAACAGCATAAAAGCAGAACTGGAGGGGAAAATGGTGCTGTTGATTCTCCTGGATCTCCTGAATCTTGTCATGCATGCTGGTTTCCTATATAGACTCATCTGTTCTCATTGTCAGAGGAGCTTGGGTCCTTGCTGTCACTAGGATGATTGCAGTTCTTTTTTGGGGAGCTCCAGTCCTTACCTTAAGTGTTGCTTCCTGGCTCCAGAGCAGATCCCTCAGCTTGTTGGTACAGATCCTTCATCACACTGGCAGAGACATTCTAGCTTCCACCACTGACCTTTTGGCCTTCCCAGTGCAGATCCTTGATACAGACTTGCATGAGACATTGTTATGGGTTCCAGTTGGTCTTGTGGAGGACATTGCCATGAGGTCTAAGCCTTCAGCTGGGCTCCTGGAGGACATTGCCATGGGATCCAGGTCCTCAGCTGGATTCTTTGGGTCTCTAGTGCATGGGCAGATTTTCTGCACTCCCCTGCATTTGGCTCTTTGGCTGAACATTATAAAATAATCCTATAAATTATGCCTGAATTAAATCCATTCCCTTGTAAACCCTGACTACAGTAGAATTTTTATCATGAATGGATGTTGGGGGCTGGAGGTACAGCTCAGTGGGGTAAGTGCTTGCCGCTAAGCACTAAGGCCCTGAGTTCGATCCCCGGTCCCGGAAAAAAAAAAAAAAAAAAAAAGGGAATGAATGGATGTTGGATTTTGTCAAGGGCTTTTAATGTGTCCATTGAGATGATCATGTGATTTTTGTCCTTGATTCTCTTATATGGTGTATTACATTTATTTATTTGCTTATATTGAACCATCTTTAAGTCTCTGGGATAAAATCTTCTTGGTCATGATGTATGATGTTTTTTTTTTTTTTTTTTTTTTTAAAAAAAAATTTTTTTTTTTTTTTTTTTTTTTTTTTTTTTTTTGAAAAAAAAATTCTTTATTTATTTATTTATTTTTTTATTTTAGAAACATAAAAGTACAAAAACATATTGACAAACAGACACCCATTATCATAGAAAATAGTACAATCACAACTAATCTATAGGCAAGGTGATATGGTCTCAACAGTAGTTGTTGCTTTATCCATTGATATCTTCGAATTGTAGATGTATGAACCCATATACAGACATGCAAATTTAGTCAGACAGTTTATCCTCTCAGCAACAGAAAAA
>PVLD010010741.1:20638-69262 GCA_004027595.1 Dinomys branickii | reverse complement strand
ACGTGGCGCTAAGCCCCAGCCCAGTGCTCTTGCTGTCTCCACTCCTTACGCTCTTTCCAGGAACAGCAGCGTCACTCGTCTGTACGCACAGGGCCCGGCCTAGCGCTGTGTGTACCTTTTACCTTGAACCCCTGTGAGGATGCGAACGCCATCCTCAGGTCACAGCCGACCTCCAGCGCCTCAGAGACGCTTTTGTGGACGAGGACCCACAGCCAGGGAGAGGTGGGGCCCAGTCAGACCCAGGGCTGTTTGGTTCCCGGGCCCGGTCTCCTGCACCCTGGACTGCACTCACTAAAATGTTCTGTGTTCCTGCCCACAGAAACCCTCCCATGGCCCCAAGCCCAGCTTTAATGTCTGTGCCTTCCTGGTCACCAGCCCAGAAATTATCCTTCCACTCTGTGGCATTTCACAAACACTAGTTTCTGCTGAAAGAACAGCACCTTGTGCTTATAGCATTTAGTGCATGCGATTTATCTCTCCTGTTTACCTCTGCAGAGAAAGGTTTGTATCGTGTTTGGCTTCATATTCTGCAAATTATGTTCCATAGAGGAAATATTTATATTTAGTATCAGACAAATGCGTGAACGAACAGGATTCTAACTCCTTTGAAAAACGACAGATAATAATACTGCGTGTATATTGTGCTCGTAACAGTGCTATGTGATTTACGCAGAATAAGCCCTGTATTTCTCAGTAGACACTGTCCCCATGTTGCAGCAAGGAAGACTGAGGCCCAGAGAGAAAATATCTCATTCAAAGTCACACAGAACCAGAACTGAGACAGAAACAAAATGTAGGCAGTGTGACCTAAGCTTGTTTTAGGGGGACAGTTACTTTTATTGTTTTGCTTTGCTTTGCTTTGCTTTGTTTGACATAGGGTCTGTAGTGCAGGCTGGTCTTGGATTTGCTTATGTATCCCAGGCTGGCCTCACACTCACAGCAGTCCTCCTGCCTCAGCCTCCTGAGTGCTGGGATTACAGGCAAGCACCACCTACCTGGTGTGCCAGCGTGACCTGAGCTTTTAGTGAGTGCACTAAAATGTATTTTCCCTCAATCCCAATTCTATTTGAGGATCTGTTAGACCTATATAGACTCATCAAAGGGTAACCCCTGGCTAAATGCTAGTTCCAGTGCCGTCCTGGTGCCTTCTGCGTTACTTGGCACTCTCCCCTGCTCCTCTCCCTGGTGCTCTCCGCTGTCCGTTGCTGAGCTGCCATGGCACTGTTAGAACCGGTGCCCTCCCCTCGTGTCTACCCCATCCTTAATGTTCTTACTGATGCGTCTTTGGAGTGGCGCCAAGGGTGAAGGCCTGAGGACCTGCTGGCAGGGGATCCACTCCCAAGCCGCGCCGCAGGGACCTGCTTGGTCCGGCAGTGACGGGGGGGGGGGCGTGCCTGTAGCCTGGCCTCCCTGGGGCAGGTCAGCCTTTCGTACACAGAGGCTGTACCAGGTATGGAGACGTCAGCTGGGCGTCCTAATGGGCTCGTTCTGTCTTTGCAGGTGGCTTCATCAGTTTCAATGGCTCGTGGAGGGTCCAGGGGATCCTGGCCATGTCTCGATCCCTGGGGGACTACCCACTGAAAAACCTCAATGTGGTCATCCCAGATCCAGACGTCCTGACCTTTGACCTGGACAAGCTGCAGCCTGAGTTCATGATTTTGGCATCAGACGGCCTGTGGGATGCTTTCAGCAATGAAGAAGCAGTTCGCTTTATCAAGGAGCGGTTGGATGAACCTCACTTTGGGGCCAAGAGCATAGTTTTACAGTCCTTTTACAGAGGTTGCCCTGACAACATTACCGTCATGGTGGTGAAGTTCAGGAATAGCAGCAAAACAGAAGAGCAGTGAGGCCTTCAGGGGTCTCAGCTGCCGGAGCCGCACAGACTTCTGGCACGCTGGTCTCCGGACTGTAGTGCGAGGTGTGGGATTGTAATTAGGATCATCCCAGATGCAGGGTCCCCCTCCCTGGTGGTTTTAGGTCTGTGTTCAGTGACAAACAGAGGCTGCGCCCTGGCCAACGTAGTTGCGAGACTGGAAAATATTTTCATTGTGTTTTCCCAGCGCTTTTCCCCCGGTTCAAAATGTATAAATAGGTAGTTACAGAGCCACACGAGGTGCATGTGAGATGTGCCATGGATTCCCCTTCTTTAAGATTCTTTTTAAGATCTCCTGCAGCTTCTCCAGGCCCTGGCCTCCGGGCTGCCCTGTGGTGGTGGGCGAGGCAGAGCTCGTGCAGGAGACAGGCTGCTGTGTCACTGCGAGTCGGGGCTGATGTAGCAACAGCCCCCGCTGAGGGGCAGATCGGTGCTGGAGTGCTTTGTCCTCCTGCCAGAAGCTGACATGGGGTGCCTTATCGTTCGGGCTCTGCCTGGAGGCTGAGGGAGGCCGAAGCAGGGAAGATGGAGCTCAGTGAGTTACAAAAATAGCCTTTCCCCCTCACTCCCTGTATTAGTCAGTAGACTCTGTACCGCCTTTGTGTGTTTCTTCCGGTCCGGCATGACTTCACCCTGTGCTTACACTTCCCTGTGTGTGATGGGCAGCTGTTCACCTCACCACCAGACACTGCGACTTTGCATCTCATCTTACCAAGCAGCCTGTAGGGGAAACATCAGCAGATCACAGGGCCATAGGCCCTTCCGTCTTTACACGTAGAGAGAGGAAAATGGGAGTGAGTGCTTTCCAGTGCCCCTTGGAAAGTGGACTGTTTGCCCTGGACGGGAAAGGAGTGGGCTGGTGAGCCCATGACCCTGACGTGAGAGCCAGCTCCGGTTTCATGCAACTGCCCCCACCCCCACCCCAAGCTTAGTAGCTTCTGGATGTCTTTCAAGCCGCTTTGGAAGAAGCAGCGCCCTAGAAATGCATGTGTGTTTCTTGAAGCCAGTGTTCTTCCCGGCCATGAGAGTTGGGTTCAGCAGTGAACTGTGGGAACCAGCTCTCACCAGTAGAGAGGCTGTGGCCTCTCGTACTTGGTAAGGAGTCTCTGCCCACACGGCGAGCCTTCCCCGAGGCAGGGGCAGACTGCTCCGCACAGCCTGAAGGGGACCCGTAGGGGTGGCTTAGGTAAAATAGCCGCAAAGGTAGTTGGTTCAAACAAGACCCCACATGTCTAAGAGGGCCAGCGCTTGCTTACTGCTCTTCCCTTCCTACCGCCAAAGTCACCATTCTTTCCTGGCCTCAGTATTTTATACATCAATTTATAGAAAATTCTGGGTTATCCTTTTTGTCCGCCTGAAGAAGCTGAAACAACCAAACAAAATTTCTGTTGTACCCTGCGAAAGTTTTGTGCTGACTGGACATTTGTCCTCGTGCCCTGTAAGACAGCCCGCACACTGGCAGACTCGGCCCATAGTCCCAGGCCCTCTGCCCTCCTCACTGCGGGGCTTTCCCAAAGCAGTGGCCAGGAGAAGACTCGGGAGACTGAAGGGTTTAACGAGGACTACAGTCGATTCTTCCAAGAATTTACCTCTCTTCAGTGGCAATGAGAATTCATAGTGGTTTCCCAAGAGATTTGCTTTCTTTTGTATATTATATTTTCCAGCACTAGAATCTTGGTTATTGATTTTTTAGCCATGAACTATTTCAGTACTGAATATTACCCAATTTGGATTTAAGCATCTGCCTCTGGAGAGACACTGGACATTTGGAGGCTTATGTTCCATGTGCAGACGGAAGGGGGCTGTGGGACCCGGGGCCAGCTGAGGTCAGTGACCGTGACTCCATCGGGCCGGGCGGCGAGTGTGTTGGAGGCTCTGACCCCCACAGAGCCGCCACTGCCCACCTTAGGATTGCCCTGCATTTTTTGTCCACCGTCAACTTTCCTTTTTTAATTTTCACTTAACACAAAAAGCCCAATAATAAAGGAAAGATACATTTTAATTCCACAATCATTTTTAATGTCTAGAATAAAAATAGTAAAGTTTTGGTGAGGTTGAAAAAAGAAAAGCTACCAAATTAGGAAATTAGTGTTTATTTGCCAAGCACGATTTCTAGGCGTAGTACAGAGTACACAAGTTATGTAACCTCCCTAGCGAGGTCCATGGGTCTCTTCTAAGTTTTCCTTTGTGGAATTAATTTAGTTGTAATTTTACTCACACAGTGTATATCTTACACTTTTCCTGTAATAAGACTTGTAGACTTTTTACAGATAGACGTTCTAAGCAAACTTTCAGCAGCATGATGAATAGTTCCATATCAAATGTGCGTGCCCTGCTCCCTTCCCAGCGTCCTGCGGCAGTCTCTCCCTCGCCCTTTGCGCTGCGGGGCTCCTTGTCCACTCCCGGGCTGCCCTGTGAGCACCGCTGCCCCCTCGGTAGAGGCCTGCGGAGGTTGGATCTGGGAGATGGCCAAGCTGACTTCCGGGGCCTGCACGTGAAGCTGCCTGCACGGCACTGCCAAAGCTTTGGCACTGTCGCCTGAGGCTACCCAGACTTCCTAGCTAGTCTGAGTTCGAATTGCCAATAGTCCCCATGGTGCCAAATTTTGGGACGGTTTTACAGCCTTAGAAAGGAGGCTGGGGATGACTACATGCTTACGCGTCCCAGCATGACGCGAAGCGCGGGTCCCCGCAATGCACCGCTCCGCTGCTGCCCCCGGCAATGTGTACTCTTGAAATAGGATAGGGGTAGGGTGGGCGGGGTCCAGGGGAAATTTTTTTCAACTCACTGTATTTGTAGTTCTTTAATAATAGGGATAAACTGTACTTGTATAGAAAGTTTCAAAACTAGATCCCAAGACCTGCATTTTTTATGTGACCAACTTGCCTGAGACAATTAGCGGAGTCTTTGTTCTAATACATGTCTGTATGCGGATGTCCTCCTTATTAGAAGCCAGTGGCTACATTCTCTCCCTTGCTGTAGACTGAGGGTATCGGCCTCTTGAATCTTGTATATGTCGAGAGTATCACACAAGAGACAGTTACAGCAGAGGCGCGTATACAAGCCGTGTGATCTGAAGCACCCTTATTCCATGCACGTGGGATGATGCTGATATTTTGTGCAGATGACAGACAGCACTGCGTGGCAGTGATGGCCTTGGCAGTTCAGTCCCCTCGGAAGTGACTCCAGGAGCAGGTTACGCCATTCGGCTGGATCACTAGGGTATCTGGAAGTTCATGAAGGATTTAAAAAGGGAATAACTTTCTCCTGCTAGACATACCGTTCTTTTCCTGAGTTTTTTCTCCGTGAATTGTTGGCAGATTTAACCTTCTGGAAACTATGTCCATAAGATATTTACATTCAGAAAAGGGCAATATTTCACATACATTTGAGTGTATAAGAATATATAATTTATATACAATTTATTTTTCAGTAATTTCAGAATTTTTTTCCTCCTTTTGACCTATCATTAGACTGATCTTCCTTTAATAGTCTACCCCACATTGCCCTAGCATGTCACACCAGCATCCCTGATCCAGCTCTGGAAATGTGAC
Source organism: Dinomys branickii (assembly GCA_004027595.1). Classification (NCBI taxonomy): domain Eukaryota; kingdom Metazoa; phylum Chordata; class Mammalia; order Rodentia; family Dinomyidae; genus Dinomys; species Dinomys branickii. The sequence continues at coordinate 63,835 of PVLD010010741.1, read as the reverse complement.
AGGGCAGATACCATGCTGGGCTTGTTTAATTGCATCTAAATAAATTGCTATCAACTTTTGAGCTAGTCTGCTGAACACTGCAGGGGTAGTAGAATCCTTGTTTCCCAAAGTGTGTTCCACAGAACACAAGTTCCAAAGATTCTGTTGCCAATACAGAGTTTCAGGGTCAGAGATTTTCGGAAACATACTCTGAGAAGGTGTATATAAGCTCATTGAAATCTCTATTCAAATATCCTTCGGAGGAGAGGAAAACACACCATGTAAAGTGTTAGCTTAGTGTTTTCCAGATTAATTTGACCACAGAAATTTTTATGTAGCACCTAGTAACTAAGGAACTAACTAAGCATTCTAAGAAACTCCTGTTTCCACATAATTCACTTTGGAAACTTCTGAGCTATTGGAATAGTTGTTTTCTCACCCACCATGACTCTTAGAAGTAGCAGTACAGTGTGCATCTTAAACGCACTGGTCTGTTCACCTAAGCAGATGACTTGCAATAGAAGCAGTGTTAAAAACATAGAATTTAATGTGACCACCAGTGGCCTCACATGACAAAATCCAACAGTTGTACTTGAAACTGTATGTAAATCCTGTCTCCCCCACTGATGGTGAGTAAGAAGTACGTCGCTATAGTCAGGCAGTTCTCATACTCGATGCAAAAGCTTTCAGTTTCCCTTTAAATTCTCTGCTTCCCAGAGTCTATCAAAATAGGTTTCATCACTATGTGATCGTAAAAAGTACAGGAAATAATAAGACAGGAAAATGCGCATTTAGTTTTCATTCACTTCTGAAATTCTCACTAGATTCTTTTATGTGTTATAATAGAAGTGTAAGCTGTTAACATCTATTTATTTTTCCCTCTCTTCTCTCCATATCTAGTGAAGTATGTGAAATCAGCTAGAGGTCCTGAGTCCTAAACCTCCAGCCCAGTGTCACCCTACCTTTCACATTTGTGTATGTAGTTGTTGGGCAAGTTACTGCTTGCCTACAGTGTAAGGCTTGAGTGTAATAGTTTCCTAACCATCCCTGTCTACCTGAGCAATTTGTTTGCAAAGCTATGACAGATAGCCGCAAATAACAGTTGAAAAATTATGGCAGTGTGAATTTGGGGTAAAGGCATTAATGTAAAGTTATGTTCATATACTTGGGAATATTCTCACCTTCTGGACATCATCTAAAAACCTAAAAACTAAAACTAAAGATGCAGACTGCAAAGAGAAGGGACAGTCAGTACTATGAGGCTTTCATTTGACATGTTTTGAAGTATGTTCTTAATATGCAAAATTTTTGCTGATTCTTAGTAATGCTGCTTTGTCTCGTGTTTGTTCTCACCACTGTTAAGCTAGGAGTTAATTATGATCATTTTTATGTGTGTAGTAATGACTACATCATCACGTGTACAATCATTTTAATAAATCCAAGTTAAAGACTTTCAGGATAACATGCAGTAACTGTTCATTTTGACAAACCCTCAGAGGCATTTCTGTGGGTCAAAACTGCACCAAAAAGGTGGCATGAAGCAAAGAAGTAGATTATACTTAGAGATGTGGTTCCACTTCTGAAGGCCTATAATCTGCATTATTTAACCACAGAATAAGTCCTTTTTTACATTTGCCAAATCCAAATTAATCTTGAAAACCTCCAAGGCCCAGCACCCCTCGCGCTGAGCACAGACAGGTCACCCCGCCTCCCGGGCGGCAGGTGGTGGGTATGAGTGCAGCTGCGGGAGAAGAAAGCCTGCCTGGGCAGCTCGGCTATGCGGGCAGGGGCTGCGCGGGCCGTGCGGGGAGGGGCGGCCTCGGCCACAGGCGCTGGCCCCCTCCGCGGCCCAGAGACAGTTCACGGGTTACACGTGACTCTGCAAAGGTGAAGATGAGAGTCAGGAGATCAGGGGCACAGGTGGGAAGATTTAGGGTAACCAGACGTGAAAGCGTGGAAGTCGGATACCAGGAGTATGGGTTACTCGAGTTTCACCGCATACAGGCTACATTTAATAGTGAATTTTAAAACCTGCACATAGATCAGTAGAAGGCAGGTGTTACCATTCAGGAAGTTAGTCAGTGCTCTAACAGGGAAGTCTGTTTTCTAGATAGTGAAAGGTGGTAAAATCAGAGTCCTGCTCCACTTTCTTCCCAAAGAGGAAAGATAAATGGTCTCTCTTTTTGGCACCGGGAACGGAACTCCGGACCTTGCACTTGTCAGGCAGGCGCTGTGCCGCTGAGCTGGAGCCCCGGCCGATGCCGTCTCTGTTTCCGTCTTACACACCTTTGCTGCTCTGTGCTCCGTTCGCTTTCCAAACGTGGTTTTACCCTGTGTCTTTAGAATTTTTGCATTTTCAAAGAGGAAATCCCATCTTCTTTCAGAATTTTAAAATGTACTAAAATAAACCAAGTGGTTGTTTTTTCATTTTAGAATGCCCAAATAAAACTGAAACCTTACCACTGAAGTCACAGGTATAACTGAGTGAGTTTTAACATATTGGTGATTTTTCAGATCCCAGTGTAAGTAACAGCGAGTACCCAACTTATAACAGACGACTTTATGAAATGCACTACAGGATGATTTAATACTCTTGTTTCATATAAGGCAAAGAAATGTGCTGTTCATTTTTTTTTGTTCATTTTTAAAAAATGAATCCAGTAGAAGTGATTACTAGACATCTCCACCCCAAGAGAATGATGCCTCTTATGTAAATTTTAAGTTCTCATCATCTTAACGTACACAGTGAAAGATGGTGACTGCGTAAGGTGAACCCTGCTCCACAGGGAAAATCCAGCATCTTGGGACATTATTTAGGCTCCAAGGCTGCAGTTAAACAGGCTTTATGTGTTTATCATTTGGACTGTGCTTTCATCTCAGGCAGACACGAGAAAGTGGGATAGTAAATACAGCAGTGGAAAAGCCCCTGACTTGCGCTTCTGTTCTAAAAAGCACTGTTTGCCCTTTGTCTGCAACATGTCTTCGCATTGAAACATTCACATCTACCACACTGTCTTTCAGCTCAGTGTTCAGTTACTGAAGTAAGTGATTTTGCTTTATTGCACTTACGCAGGTCATAGAGTTGAAATGTATTTTAATAACAATCCAACATTCCCCCGAGCAGCCAGGACAAAGAACACAAAGCCCGAAAGAGAAGTTCGTGAGTAGGCAAGGATGATTATTCAGACAAATGTAGAAAACAGCCACTAAACAGTTAATTCCAGAAGATCCCAGTGTGAACTCCCTTCACGTACACAATTCCTATAAGCAAAACATGAGGGTTTTTCTAAAAAAAAAATAACACTAATGAGCATCACTGCCTTGTAGCAGCCTACCTGCTTTATATGCAGATTTCATCGGGAGAGTCGCTTATTTTTTTCCTGAGCACCTCCCACGTGCCAGGCAGGGACTTCGTGAGTGTTTCCAGCAGTGGGCACCTTGGTGCCACCTCGGCCCTTCTGGGGCTCAGTGTCCAGTAGGGGCCTGATAAATAGCGTAACACTCAGTATTGGCTGAATGGAATGAAAATTCGCATCTTCTGTGATTTTGTCCGGTTGGCTTAGCTTTGTAAGGCTAGGACAGAATTAGGGTAATTCTGAGACTGGGAATATCTTGCCCACACTCAGCTACTTATTCACTGTTACTAGGTCACCTGCTTCCCCAAGGGTGGAGTAGGGAGTGGAGACCCAGAACCCTGAGCGTAGAACTACTCCAGGGGAGAGACAGTTTAACCTGTATATGGTGAAGTCCCATAACCCGAATTTCTGATGGCCTATTTTATATTTTTATACCTGGTTATCCCACACCAAGCCCCAACCTGGTTCCTTGACCATTAGGTCTACCTTTCATTTCGCATGAACACATTTTACATAGGAATTGTCTAATTAAAGTACAAGTCCTTTGAGATCATGTGATACCACATTTTGTTTTTAATTTTTGCTCCATCAAGACTACAGTGTAGGGCTGGGGATATAGCTCAGTGGAATAAGCGCTTGCCTAGCAAGCGCAGGGTCCTGAGTTCGATCCCCAGTACCGCAAAAAAAAAAAAAAAACAGACAAACAAAAGACTACAGTGTAACAGTCTCACACCCCAAGAGAACTCACAATATTTAAAATCAATATTTCTGAGTATATAAATTAGCACATTTATTATATTGAAAATTAAATTTCTGGAGTACAGTTATTATTATTTTCTTAACCACAAACAAAAGTAGAAGACTAACTGCTCTATGTTTTAAAAACATAAAGTTAGTGCTCATTGCTACTTTACACATCGCAGGGTCTAGGTATGGAATTTACATTTTGTAGTTTGAACAAGAATAGCAACAATCCTCAGTACCATAAAAACAAAATGGAACAAGAGAACAGTAACATATATTTTCTGCATGGAAAAAAATAACCTAAATATCAGACTTTTATTTTTAACCACCAGACCCTTTAATTTTTTCTAAATTCTATGCCTGCCTTGCCATCTTCCCTACAGCATTACAAGACACTGAATTAGAATAACTCTTTCCCTACACACAATGAGAGTAGACAGTAAGAAGGTGGGAATACCTTATTATGAATGGAAGTTGACCTTTGTTGTTTTGATTTTGATCATGAGAATTTGTAAAAGGAAATTCAAGACAAATCAATTTCTGATTTGGTAAAATTAAAACCACAGGTAGAGCCCAAGTATGAAGTAAGGAAAAGAGAAATCGGTGGGGAGAGAATAGGAAAAGGAGAAGGAAAAGATATACCCTTATTGGGAAGTATTTTTCATGAGAGGCACCATATCTCAGAAGTTCGGATCTTTTACACTGCTGAATCTGGAAAGTGACTTTCTTTGTATAAGCTTTTATTTATACCCATTTCAACATCATGAAATTATTCCGTCACCATTTCTTCCTACTTCAGAAATTACAAGGAATTGTTACAAAAAGTACCAGGGTCCATAATCTATTAGCAATGTTTTCTTTTAGCAATCTCCAAATTGCATATTTTAAGTCACAGGTCTAAATCACAGGTCGAAAAGACTGCTGAGATCAGATTTTCTGGTAAATTACTCTAAAAACCATCCATGAGGATACAACCAAACCTCAACAAAACCCCATTGTGTTAGTCCTACTATTGCATACATGTCTCTAAGAGACACGGAAGCAAAGTGACAGGCCGGCTGAGATCAGAGGACGCGGCAGTGATGAGCACTCAGTGCGCGGGCTGTCGTTCCCGTCCCTTTGGTGTGTGCTGGGGTGCAGTTAGCACTGTGGAGACTAACGTGGTCTACAGTCATGAAGTCTGTGCTGTCTACAAAATTAACAGCTAAAAATTCACCCTTAATGACAAAATTAAAACAAAAATAAATATATTAAAGCTACTACACTGGTGAGACTGCTGTTACTCTTTTCCTTTGATTAAGCTCATTTTCCGTCCTGGTGTCTGTTCTGGAAATGTATGCTTTTGAGCTGGCATAACTGTTTGGTTGGGGTTCTACACAGAAAGAGAAAATCAGTTCCTGGGTAGAGGGCAAGACCAGACCAGAACAGAAGTAAGAGAGGGGGCACTAACGCAGCGTGCTTCGTTAGGAACAAGAACGCCCAGCGCTGATTCAGAACAAGGTCACTCTTTGAGATGCATACAAATGTATCCAATAAAAAATGTTCACTGTTTACATAACTATTGCCCAGCTGAAATCAGTATTAGATAATAAATTATATTAGCTATACATTTATGCAGACCCTGTGTGCATGACACTTTAAGAGTACTCAGAAATGAGTGTCATCCCCAAAGGTTTTCACAAGTAGAAGGAACAATGTAGGAATTAGAGGCAGGCTACAGTAGATACGTTTGTGCGTGTCCATATGTACACACGTAGTCCTGTATTCAGGCGTTCCAGAGGGAATCTTGATGAACAAGAAAGTCAGTTACCAGCTTGCTGAGATTGGAGCTGGGTGTAACAGCACCGCAAAGGGGGAAGACCTGTGTGAGCAGGGCAACGAGTGTAACAGGACAAGTCCTTGCCTTTCACTCAGTACATACGTGAACCCAACACTGCTCTAGAAAATAAAATCTAGTTTTAAAAAAAGCTAGTAGCAAAAGGTCAAGGTTTATAGCCCCTCACTCTGACAGAATGCCTGGATGTACTTTGCCTTCTACATTATTCGTGATGGACTGTGACAGGTAGTGTCCGCTGGACACACGGCCTCTGCCGCTGTAGGATCTTGGGTAGGTGGGGTCTCTCCACGGCTTGGGCCACCTCGTATGGACATGGCAGCTTGTACCGACTAGACACAGAACGGTGGATGGCAGCTTTCAGAAGGGGACATTTCTAACGAGGTGGTGTGGCAGACAAAACGATAATTGCCCACCCTACCTGCTTTCAAATCTAAGGGTAAAAAATATAAATGACTAAACAAACTCATTTCTACATGAAAGAATGGCATTTCTACACGCACTTTTAAAACGTGCTTTGCTTATGGAAAGTTGCACTAAAGGAGAGACGAGCGCTGTGCAGACGTCCTTAAAGGCACACAAATTTAGGTCCAGCGATGAAGGCGAAATTACTCCTCATCCTACCATCCCCGGAGCCCTAAGAGAACCGTCATTTAACCTTGAGCGCCAAATTAACTTTTAAATAATTGAAGGTTTTCGACTATTCTTGTCCTCAAACTGCACTTTAAATAAATTACTTTCAGCCATCTCGAGGCAGGGAAGAGCCGCATCGCTTGGCCCAGAACATCAGTCACTTGGTCGAGACGTGAGCCTCGCCAGCTTCACGGTTATGAAGAGCGCAGAGCGCGTGTTACTGTCTGGCCTGGAACACTCTCCAGTGCTACCCAGTAAGAGGCAGGCGAGCCGAGGGGACCCAGCCTCTGTTCTTGTCCCCAGTGGGAGACTTGGGTCCCTCGTGTGGGAGCGTCACTCGCAAGCGGTGGGGCTGCGCCCCGGCCTTGCGCTCCTTCCGCTCGGCTGCGGAGACGCGTGCGAGGGGCCGCGCTGTGCCTGGGGGCTGCTCCCTGGGCGCGGCTCGGCCCGGTTCTCAGGTTGTCCGGTCACGACCCTCCGCTTTCTCCCGACCACACAGGAAACTGGGTCTGGCTCTTCCCTTCCCGTCTGCGCGCTTGGCCCTGGCGCAGAGCAGGCCCGGAAGGAAAGCTGCTCCTCAGGCCACCACGGAGAGGCTGCCCTCCGCGCGAGGAGCCGCGGGCTCGCCGCGGTGGCCACTTTGCCTCTGCAGGGCGGGAAGTGTGCGGCCTCCAGGTTGGTTTGGGTCGCTTGGCGCCTCACGCAGTTGAGGACGGGGCTCCCTACTTCAGCCGCGGTCTGACCCTCTGCACTTCCATCCTTGTAAGATCCACGTGGTGCTGCAGACCCTGACGTTCAGCCCAAGACAAAGGTGTTTACTCTTTGTCCCTTCCGTTAGGGAGAAACGCAGTTGGCGGAAGCCGCCCCTCGGTCACTCTGTGGCTGGTTCACACACCAGCGCGTGAGGAGCAGAAGCGGCCGACGGGTCTGTGCAGGGAGGCGCGGAGGGAGGCGCAGCGCCCGCCCCAGGAGCCCGGGAGCCGCGGGCGCGGCCGTCCTGCCCGGCCCTGCCCGTGACGTTCTCGCAGTCTCTCTCGATTCTCTTTCCTTCTCTCGAAGGTCTTCAGAATGCAATTCCCATTACCCTTTTGGTATGTCTTCGCCCTGCCGTTCCCGCCGACGCCCGCACGTGTACCAAGCAGAGAGGACACAGGCCCTGAGAACAGCTTCTGCAGCCTGTTAGGGTGACGTGGACCTTCACAATCTCTTGTTTGTGAGAAATGCCTTGCATGGGCTTCTTCTGAGGGAATGTAAGAATCACTCACCTCCACCTCCCTGGAAAGAAAGACCCCTGAGAGAAAGGGGGCTGCACCGAAAGACATTTTGGAAATTACGCATTGGCAGCCTCCAGCAGGGCTCAGCCCTGACAAGAAACCAGACGAGGCCAGATGTGAGGAGAACAGGAATACGGTTTTACCATGAAGGATTCTGCTGCAGATTCATGTACCGAGGGCTTGATCCGCAATGCAGTGATATTCAAAAGTGGGGCCTAGAGCGGTGACTGGGCCTGAGAGTGCTAAGCTCACGAATGGAATAAGCCACTGACCAATTCATCGCTGAGGTTTTCCACTAGGAGGCGGGGCCCACTGGGACGGAGCAGTCCCCAGGGGCCGCCTCTGAAGAACTCCTCTCGGGTCGGGCCCCTTCTCTCTGGCTCTTACCCTCCCTGTTTTCTGGCAGCATGGGGTGAGCCGCTTCCTCTGCCACACCCTCCTTCCATGGTGCTTCTGCCCCAACACAGGCTGAAAGCGGTGCGGCGGGCTGACCACTGGCCGAAACCTCTGAAACTGTGAACCCAAGTAAATGTTTCTTCCTCTGAGTTGTTTCTTAGGTATTCAGTCACAATGAAGAAAGCAGGACTAAAAAGGAAGATATTACCCAGGACTTGTGGAAAGCCCCAGCCAGTGGGAAATTTACTTGGTGAGAAATATTTTATCTATGCATAACAAACCATCCCAAACCTGCACAGCCGGAAACAAAACTTAATGATTTCTTAAGGTTCTGTGAGTTCATGAAGATGGGCTGGGAAGGCTTCCATGGGGACTTGTGCAAAGTTGGCTGGAGTTCTCTGCAGGCTCCGAAACGTGTCCTCCACCTCATGTCTGGTGCCTCAGCTGCCCGGGCAGGAGCAGTGGGGAGCAGCTGGCCACTTGTCCACATGTCCATTCCAAGTAGCTGGCCTCGGCTCCTCCTGGTGGGGTCTCAGGACAGAAGCCTACACTCTTTTGGAGCAAAGTTACAAAGTTACGCTCTGTCACATTAAGCTGATTACAACAGCTCGCTCAGAGGCAGGGTGGGTGACAGCCGCACAGAGGTGCATGTGAGTGTATGCCTTTTGAGACAGCCACCGAAATGACAGGAATGTCCCTGGAAGCAGTAAGGTCAGGTGTGGAATTTGGAAATCTTAAAATCCTTCTGCTATTTTCAAACTCCATGAAATTCTAACAGCCATGCAACGGTTAGTGGGACGTTAGGAAGTAAGTAGAAAGTGGCTGTACGAGAGCGCAGCTGATGCGATCTGCAGAAAGCTGCCGAACCTTGGCTGGGCAGAACGGTGGGCGAGACAGGATGTGGAAGATCAAGAGCCAAAACTGTCTTGGGCCACTTCAGTGCCTTTACCAGTCACTGGGCTTCACCTGATGTGACTGTAACACTCCCAGAATGCATCACTGAGCCAGAAGCTATCACCACGCTCAGCAGACCTCCAGCCTCCACGAGCCCTGCAAAGCTGAGGTTGCTGTAACACCTGAAACCTATAGAAAAGATTCCCAATCTTTGCTGTAGCCTGAGAACCCGATTCCCTGCCAGTGTATTTGGTGAATTTTTTGGTTGATGACCTTCTTTCCTCTGTGGGTCTGAAAGTTCATGCAGCGTCGATGTCAGACTTGTCATTCAGGGCGGCGCTTCTATGCTTCTGGGCCACGTCGCCCAAATGCGGCTCAGGGTCTCTTTCTGTCTCCTTTACAATGTTTTTCACTGATGGGGGTGGCACTGATGAGCAGTGCGGGAAGGAGGAGACAGCTGAGGGGACCCCGGCGACACAGAGGCAGCAGTGGTGTAGACTCCCTGTCCGCCCCGGGCTCTGAACTCGCAGTCGTCAGGGGTGGCTTGGAGACCTTCCCGCAGTGTACCGCATAGGGCTGCAGTCTATGCTGTGTGGATACTGATGAAAGATCAAGGATTTGGAAATATCTGGCTATATACAGCACAGGTCACATTACACACAGGCCTACTTTTTCTTTTAAATAAATTTAGTTCATAACAAAAACAAAACTTCGTGTTTTATAAACGCCAGCACTTGCTGCCTATACTGATGGACTCCGGGAGTCTGTTGCCATATTAACCAGACGCGGGGTCATCATGGGTGGAGTGTGAAGGGGTCCTAATGACAGCTGGTCTTGGACTCACAAAAATACCCCAAGTAGTTTGGTATAAAGGGCATCAAGTCTTAGGGGACGGAAGGACGCAAAAACCCCAGACGGCAGAACATGCTCTTTGTGTATTCAGTCTTCTCCCCCTAGAACGGCCCCTTCCTGTCGCGCTCCTTCTCTCCGCCCTACAGGAACTGTCTAAAGGACCCCACGAGAAAGGGCAACACCCCACTTCATGCTCAGAAGCACTTCTTCCTTTATAAGGAGCTCAGCTCTGGCTATGGCGCTGCTGGGGAACTGATGGGAACACAGTGATACCAAGGCCATGGAAGCAGAGCAGAGGAAGAACTGAAGAGGGTGAAAAGGCAGATTTCTCAGGAAGGGCCCAAAGCCCACAGTACCAATTGCACCTGAAGCCACAGAACTCTGACCTACCCGAGCCAGCCTCAGGACCTGCTATTTTCCCACTGCTTTGACAAGTGCCAGAGACAACCAACCTTCCAGGGAGAAAGCTTGACTTTTGCTCACAGCTTCTGAGGGTTCAAGTTCATGGTCACTTGGCCCCTTTGCTGCTGAGTCCACTGCAGTTCATACCTCATGGCAGAAGCATGTGGAGAAAGCTTTCTCACCACTGAGAAATCAGGGCGGGCACAGTAGGCCAGCCCCCCCACCCTCAGGGCACACCTCAGGGGTCTGACTTCTGTTTCCAAGGCTCCGCCTCCTGGATTCCACACTTACCAGTCATGCTGAACGGGGCTGACCCAGCTTTTAGCACACGGGCCTTCGGGAATGATTTAAGATTCAAAACGTAACAGGACAACAGGCACAAGCCCCGTCTCCTTTTCACACACTTGATATGACCAGACCCAGTGTTTCATTCCCCATTCCAAGAAAGAGCAGTAGGCTGTGGTGTGGTGTGGCGTGACCTGCAATTGCTTCCTGGAACACAGCTCCCCACCCCACTGGGGACTGGCTTGGCATGGGACCTGTTTTCTGGCATGTGCCACTGTATTTCCAACAACTACCTTCTTCTTTTCTCGTACAAAAGTGGTATGACCCAGCTAGGGGCTGCCCTTCAGCCCACATTTTGGATGAGGACACACACACACACACACACACACACACACACACACACACGCCAGGGTCCCAGCAGCCAGAGGTCTGCATGCGGCAGGAGCTCAAAGAAAACACTGCCACTTGAAATTTACATGAGAGCCAAGAGACACGCAATAAAAACATCAAAATAAGCTGTTTTTCATAATCATTTTAGAGATGTTTCCAAAGGACTCTTTAAAAGGAACAACCATATAAACTTTGGGTCTGGTTATTCTGGGTCTTAAGAGAAATTAATTTTTATTTTAAAAATTTTCTCTGAAAATCTTTTCAATTAGCATCCCAAGCACTAATACAATCTTCTGCAAAGCTGATCAAACCCAGTCATGCCACAAAAATAGCCACCATCAGTCTTAAAGAGAGTGACCTTTATGTGGATAGGGACTGCCAGGACATAGGTTGACTCCAGAGTATTTCAATAATTGATTTTTATTGTAACTGGATCAGGTCTGAGCCCAAAGAAACATAAATAGCCTTGTTACAGAGACCATACATTATAATAGTTTTTTAAAAAATAATTTTATTGAAAATTCTTAACTCTTGGTTTTTGTTATTGCTTTGCTTTTTGAAACAGGATCTCACTTTAATAAATCAGACCTGCATGTGTAAGCAATGTACTGTCTCAGTGGTGTAAGAACCTGAGTGAATAAAAACTAGGAGGTACGATAGACCTTGTGAAATGAAAGGAAAATGCTCAAAAGTAATGGGTAGCTGGGGTGTGGGAAAGGAGAAGGGAAAGAAGGGGAAACCGTGTATGTATATACAGGAGAGCTAACAGTCATACTGCTGTCTTCTATGGCTTTACTGAAGGGAACATGCAATGATTACTTGTCTGATCAGTATTGCATGTCTCTATTTTCCTGAGAAACCACTTCGAAGGTATCAATACGTAATACAACTCCTACCACTTTGTGGGTAACTCTGTATTGTTTGTATTGTTCTTATGCTATTTTGTAAATGGATGTCTGTCTGGTAATGTTTTCTTCCTTTATTTTTAAAATAAAAAACAAACAAACAGGATCTTTGTAGCTCAATGTGACCTTGAACTCACTGTGGAGCCCAGGTGGGTCTCGGCCTCACCCTAGTCACCCTGAGGCTCCCAGCTGCTGGAGTGGCAGGCAGCCGCCGCCGTGCTGGGCCCTCGTGGTGGTACTGGTTTTAACTGAAGTTTGGTTTGCCACACAGAATTATGACTACTACAAGAGCTGACCACATACTTCCCAGCTTGTATTTTCTAGAAAAAAGATTTGACCTTTTGCTTGCATATAACTAAGAAAAAAAGAACTCACTGACTTTAATCGAAAGCTAAATAATCCCAGGATCACGGGACAGCCAGTGCTCTGACCGCAGAGTGGCAGGTCCACCAAAGAACACAGGGCCGCTCTGCTAAGAACACATCAGATGTAAGTCAGGTCTGACTTCAGACCGCGCAACAGGCCTTTCCTCTTGATGACAAATCATGGCAGCCACCACCGGTTTTTTTTTTTTTTTCCCTCTTTATTCACAAATTCAGTGTTAGTGAGGAAACACACGGGGCAGATTAGCGATGCAACTTGGATGTTCGGTCTTTCCGACGCGAACTCTGGAATGTGACACTCTCCATACACTTCCGGCCATCAGGTTCTTGCCCTTCATTTGCGCATTCAAAGTCTTTTCCAAAAGGAAACGCGCTACCTGGCACTCTGTACCATTCCTGAGTTTTGCATGGAAAAACGAAACAGATGAATGACATCTAAAAACACAGGACTGCATTTTCAAGAACGACAGTAATTCAGATTCTTTTGCTTTAGCTTTTCTCTGTATTACCACAGTAAAATATGTAACAAATTCCAGAGGTTAATACTTAGTAATGACCTATCGTTTCACAGTAAAGGAATCCCAATAATAAAATGATACGTGAAGTAACTGGAATGAAGTTCAAATGTAGAAAGTGATTTACTATTCCATTTATACAGTACTGAAACCACCATAGCATTTAAACATCCAGAAAGTCTGAAGTAATAATAAATAATAATTGATAACTGAAATACTGCAACATCATAAAGTACCTTGAGTGCTAAAAACAGATGAAATTTTGTTTAGTGTAACTTCAGTGAAGTTTCTTTACACAGAACTACATATTTTTTTAAAAACTGGCAATCCATGTAAGATACACACTAAACTCAGACTGCTCAATAAGGAGAACTCCACAATGCTTTGTTGTCCCACATTAATGGGCTTATAACTCAGGGAAAGGCTTTTAAGGAGTCCTAGTCTACAGAATGACATGTTCAAACTGTTTGGTCTTACTAATGTTACGACAAATACCTCTGACTCTTATAAATGCTTCATTCTGCCAAATGCCATCTTAAAAGACCTCACTTGAATTCTATCAAAATAAATCACAGGCGTGCTACCACCCTCGCATCTCCATGAGTCTCACTGCAGGGTGAGCCAGCACACCGCCACCTCCAGGAGCTTTCTACAGCGCCAGCTCGGACGCGCTCCAGAAGTGCGCTGCCCTTCGCTAGGCCTCTGGGCGAGTGTGGTTAATAATGGCATGTGGTGTTTCTTAGCATAACCTGCCAAAAGGTGATAATCTCCTTAGAAGAAAATCCATGGGCGGCAATCACACGTCTGAGCTGACAGACATCCAAATGGATTCTGTACAGAAAGAAAAGGTTTGTATCTTCTGGAATATGGATGTCCACTTTCAACAAATTCAAACAGATCCCAACATAAACATCTTCGAACTTGATGGGTTTCACATGACTCATCATTTCGTAGATCCTCGGCACCAGGTCTCGGGACATGATATAGCCCAGGCCACTGCAGTAGGGGGGGAACACCTTGAAAGGGTACTCCTGGTATGAAATATGAGTTTTTTGGTAAAATCCTCTGTAAGAATAATTATCAATTAGAGGATAACCTGTGAAAAACTTCTCTGAGTGGTTTAAGTTTAAAAGGTACTTCACTAAGTTACCAGTATTGATAAAAACATCGGTGTCTGTCTTCATGACGTACTTGGCATTGGGGCAAAACTCAGTTACCCACCTGAATGCCATGATGGTTTTTAAGGTCAGGTTATTATATGTGTCTAAAAAGTCCTGTCGGATTATGTCCCCATAGAGCAGGTGCTCGTCCTCCAGGGACAGCGCTAACGCTCTGTCTTCCCGTTCAGACTGCTGGCCTAGTAAGAAGAACGTAAGAACTTCATATCCCCACCAAGACTTTTTCTCTCCCCAGGTAACTCTAATGGCCTGTCTGGCTTTCACATCTGAGGGGTGCGAAGTCACAAGGATGACCAGAAACGGGCTTTGATGAGAGCAGTTTGAATGCTCTCGAAGTGTGAAGCGGAAGTCTTGTCTGTAAAGTGGCTCATACTCATAGAAGTACATCAGGTTCACACGCTCGATCACATTGTAGTGCGGAAGGCTGAGGTACCACATCACCAGGAAGCTCAGGAGTGACAGCAGCAAGAGGCTGCACTTCAGGGACCTCAGGGACATCCCACTGGGAAGGGCAGTCCGGAGAGCCGGGGCCATCCACAGCAGCTGCGAAGACCGGCAGGCACAGGCTCTGGAAGATTACGGGAGATCCGATTAGAGCCGAGCAGCCCAAACACACTTTCGGCTGACACCATCTACTCCAGGAGGAAGGATGGAGCGAAACCTCCAAAGCAAGACGGCAAGTCCTCCTCCAAGGCTCCCTAACTTCATTTAACTCTAAGCAAATGGATCTCAACAACTAAATAGTGTATTTGAGCTTTTATAGCAAGACAAAGGATAAAATATATCCTTCACCTATTTTGCACCAAGTAACTTTTCATCCTAAACAAATACTTTTATTATGAAGTACAGTTTTTTCCCTAGCCATCTAGAAGGACAGAGCTCGGTAACGGTGAGTTTAGCAAGATGTCCAAGTAAACCCAGCGACTTTCTCAACTGCATCTGAGTCTAGCAAATCAGCAGAGGGGAAACAAATCCTGCCAACAATGACTCAAGATGGCTGCGGATATGAAGATAAAGTGGACGGTGGCTCAGCCGGCAAGGGAGGCTGAGGCGAGAGAAGCGCAAGCTCTTCAGGGCCATCCTGGACCACTTACTGAAACCCAGGTTTAAACAAAAAGATAAATGCGAAGGCTTCAACCGCAAGGTGCAGCTTCCAGAAACCAACTCTTGAGCTCTAGAATGCTGACCACGAAATCGCTTTCACTCGCCACGAAAGCACCCCAGCGCCTTTTCCCTCACTGGCTGAACTCAGTGTTCCGTCCGGGGAGCAAGTGCTCAAGTCAAAGGCCCCCCTCAGTCCTGAGTCCTCACGGGGTTCTCCCCTTGCTCTGTGCGGCAGGCAGACACCACGCCCAGTGCCCTCCACACAGGGGCGGGGCTCTCTGGGACCCTTGTTTTCGCCAAATCCTCCAACTATGACGGGACACAGCCACAGCCGTGTGACCCAAGGCCCGCAGGCGCAGTCACTGCAAGGCTTCAGCTCTGCCCCATCCCCAGGGCCTCCCTGTGCCCCAGGGTGATGTGAGGACACTCGCACAGGAATGTTCCCTGGCATCTTCCCATCAACAGGCTGCGCCTGGCACTAAGGACACCCGAGCAAGTGGAAGACGGGAAGGAAAGAAAACCCCAGGCAGCCTGTGCACAGGGCCTGAGACCACAGCACCGGCAGTCCGCACCGAGTGCCCAGGAACTGCGTCTGGTGCGGGCTGAGAAGGCCTCTCTCACAGCGTCTGGGCTCTGGGGATGCAGCGGTTGCTAAGGAGGGTGAGCACCAGGGTCACGATGTGAAGGCTTGTCCGCCGCACTCAGTCTAGGGTCTCTGGACCACAGCTCTTCTGCCTTTCAGTACCTGTGAAAATGGCCAGACCGAGGCCCCTGCCCTCTCCATCCAGCCAAGCGCCCCTCTCAGATTGCGTTTGGCCATAGTCATCTTTTCTATCTTCAATGGGTTCGGTAGTCATTTTTTTTTATTTTAAAGAGAATAAAAAGTAATCTTAGAAAACATTAGAAACAATACACAATTTCACTAAACACGATGGTAGGAATTCAACAATGATAGTCACGTTGCCTATGGTTGTCTTCAAATTAGTTGTTCAGATTACCAGATGAAAGCGTGCAAAACTGGTCAAAAGATTAAAAAGAAAAAAATGTAGGCATTAACTGCTCCTTTCAATAGACCAGTGTAAATCAGCAGTACAATTATCCCAGCTACATTTTTCTTTTCTTTCTTTCTCTTCTCCTTTCCCTCATCCCAGTTGTTCCTTCTCTTTGAGCAGTTTCTTTCCCTTTCACAGTATCTATTATACTTCCAGATTCGATTTACTCTTTCAGATTCTTACACTAGGGAGACAATATGATGTTTACACCTGTGGGTCTGACTTATTTCACTTATGAGTATGGTCTCTAGTTGCATCCATTTACCTATAAAAGCCTCTAGTTTATCTTTTTTATAGCTGAGTAATACTCCACTGTATAAAAATACCACATCTTTTTTATCCACTCCTCAGTGGATGGGCATTTGGATTGTTTCCAAGATTTAGCTATGACAAATTGTGCGGCTATAATGGAATGTTTTAGCCAACTCCAACTGGCCCCAGGTGTATGTGTTTTGCCTCTACACTTGCAGTCCCTGACCTTGTTGGCGAGGACAAGTTTTCTCCCAAGTCAACACGCAGGGTGGAGAGGCCTACCGTGGGAGCACAGGACACTGAGGTCGCACACGCAGTTTCTGTCCTCACGTGGGCTCCGCGGAGGCCGGTCCAGCTTCCTCCCTTTCTCACTACTTGAAGCAAAGCACACTTCAAACCATATCCATAGATGTGTCTCCTTCTTACCTTCTTGATTTATTTCCTCTGAAAGATTCTCAGTTTCACCAAAGGAACACTCGGCAGTATGTACTTGTCAAAAATAATGCTTAAGATTTCTGAAAGATATTCAAGAAATTACGAATTATGAACTAAGAATGTTTGTTGAAATAAAAAGTTACAGAAGATACTTCTTGTCCACAGAATTCACAGTTATAGCATCCTCATGGAAAAAGGGCGCTGGGCACTGATACACAGTACAGGCTAAAGGTCGAAAATATGTACGGGCTGTGGATGTAGCTCCGTGGTAGATTGCATAAGGTCCTAGGTTTGATACCCAGCCCTGAGGGAGAAAAAACCACTCACAGTAAGGAAGTGAGAAAGGAAACTTACCAGAGACCTTCAGCGGGGAGGAGTGCTCTGCTGCACGCACACACTCAGAGGAGGAGGGCCAGCCCCCCCACCCACTCTTGCCTCTCCCAACACTCACAACTGCCCAAGACCCATGAATAAGTGGGTAAACAGCAAGCACTTTCCTTTAAGAAGTCAACTTAAAAAACCCGAGGCGGATGTAAGAAACAGGGAGATACCAAAATATGTCACTCCTTACACCAAAAAAGAGTCCACAGGGATCAAATTCATAGAGGGAAAAACTAACCTGCAGAAATACCACAAGAGAGTAGGGATGAACATTTTAATGATCTTGATGTGGGAAAACCTTCCAACTCACTCTTCTGTACTAAAACAACCTAGGAAGTGTAAGAAAATTTGGGGAGTATATTTCAAAAACTTCTAAATTTAAAAGAGCAAATAGATGCAAACAAAATTTAAAATATCAAAACATATTGGAGGAAAAATACATTTGTGACAAAGAACTTATAAGACCAATTTAAAAATTAGTCCTTACAGATCAAGAGAAACACTAAAAGAGAATAAACGACCAAAAAAGCAACTCTCAAAAGAATACAAATGGCCACTGAAACAAGGAAAGCTGTCTGTCACAGGCGGGCTCTTGAGTGTACCCTAAAGACCATGTCTTCTGGGCGTGGCTTCCAGCGATGGCACTCTCGGGAGGGAGCAGAACCTCTAGTCCAACGGTGGCAAACTTGGAGCACACGTGTTGTTTTTCTTTTAAGATAAAAGATGTTAATGTGTGAGGTGTTTTTTTCTAAACTAAAACCTCAGTATTCAGGTTTCATTGCAGTGTTGATTCTATGGTAAATAAGTGGGTCTGGGGTTACAGTTTGGATACTCATTTCTAAAAGGTTTGCCATCACTACTCTAGAAGATGGGAACTTTGGTACATGGGAACCTAGTGAGAGGAACCCAGTTAGGTTGCTGGGAGCATGTCCCTCAGAGGGACACTGGGATCCCGCCCCTTCCTGTCTCTGTGTTTCCCAGCCCCCATGCGGTAACGAGGCCTGCTCTGCCACGCACGCCCACCACGATGTTCTGCCTCACCAAAGGCCCCAAAGCCGCAGAGTCGATTGACCAGACTGAGCCCTTTGCAACTGTGGGCCAAAATAGACCCTTTCTCCTTAAAATTTCATTACCTTAGTGTTTTGTCAGTAACACAAAGCCAACACAGTGTTGAAATACTCTAATAAAGTTTCAAACTGGCACACTGCGAAGTGACACCACACAGCATGTGGAAGGGGAAGGCAGCCCCATGGGCACGCTTGTGCACCTTCCCTTGTGTCCTCAGTTTTTAACCTTCCCCCTGCCCCTCTCCCTTTCCCCTTCCCCATTTGAACATTTTCCTCCTATTTCACAGGCCCTGTTACGCTTCTTTGGTTCTTAGTTACACCTTTGGTTTCTCACACCAGAGAAACAATGTGGGCACTTTATTTCTCTTAAGAGTATGGTCTCAGGGTGCACCCACTTATCTAGAAATGTCTCAAGCTTATCCTTCTTCATTACGTGCGTAACTTAATCAGAGTGGACGCCGGGATCTGCAAGCTGAAAGCCCCTGCGATGGTGACTCAGCACCCCGCCCATCATTCCTCTTAGTCTTGTCCAGAGAGCCAGTGAGAGGCACTGGGTGGAGGTGCGCGTCTTTTAGACTCAGAATGCCTGATGCACCAACGCCACCTTTCTGTTCACACCATCTTTCCGTTTCTGTCGCACAGCACAGCTCTGAGCACAGCTCCCGCCATCTTCAATAAATGTAGCTGCTTCTTCCTGTACCATTAGAGACACATCTGCAGTTCTCCACTCACTGTACACAGAGCCTGAAAGCTGTCAGGTCCGCACAGAATCATAATTACCTAACTTACATTCACTGCTTTTCATCCAATAAAGGAATGAGTTCGCCCTCCATATCCACGGGTTCCTCATCCACAGACTCAACCAAACGTAGACAGAAAATATTAGGAAAAGGTGCGTCTCTACTATAGAGACTTGTTCTTTTTGTTATTCTCTAACAGTAGAGTGAAACAACGCTTCACATTGCATTAGGGTTGTTTTGTTTTTGTTTTTTTGAGACAGGGTCTTGCTACGTAGTGCAAACTGGCCTTGAACTCACTTATGTAGCCCAGGCTGGCCCTGAACTCACAGTGACTCTCCTGCCTCAGCCTCCAGAGTGTGGGGGATTGATTACAGAGATGCGTCAGCGTGCCCAGCGATGCTACATTAGCTATTGCAGGTCACGCAGGGATAAGCATATAGGAGGCTGTGTGTAGCTGACACGCAGACACTGTACAATGTATACACGGATTTGAGCATTAGAGGACTTTGGTTTCCACAGGCGTCCTGGAACCAAACCCTCACAGGTAAGTGAGGGATCAATATGCAGTTTCAAGACTGTATGAAATATTTATCTAAACACTATTACTGGTACATAGACAACTCAATTCTACAAACCTAGTTTAACGCAGGTTACATTCTTTCACCATGCTAGGATTATACATCAACTCAAGAAACTGAAAACCCTGAAAACCTTTAGTGCGTAGGGAGGTGGCTCAGAGGCCGCACGCCTGCTCGGTAGGACAAGGCCTGCAGTTTGCTCCCCACCGATGGAAAAAAAAACCTTTCTTTTTTGGAAACTCAAAATATCCACACACACATAATTTCTGTTTAACTCATAAACTTAAGGAGCTCCTACTTTGAATTATTTCGTAAAACTGCAGCTGAACACCGACAGCATGCGGCAACCCTTGGGAATTACTGGGAAAGCGGGGAGACAAGTATTTCGTTTTCATTATCTGCAGTTCAAAGAAATCAAACCATTCCAGTTGAAAAGGAAAAGCTCTTATTATAGAAAATGTCAATTATAAATGCAGGTGCAGTGACAGAATAAAACCTTCTGAGACTTTACTGACTCAAGCACTGACCATCTGAAGGAGGCTGGCGGGGAACCGGAGGTGTGTACGGCGCCACAGGACACTTACACAGGTGCCTGGTTGCAAGGACTGAAAAAGCACAAACCTTACACTGGAGAGTGGTGTGACCGACGAGCCCAGCGATCAGTCTTTAACACAGTAAGTGGTGCACATTATGCGCCTTCTCATGAGAGAAAATATGAAGTATAAACTACCGCCTCTGATGTACCCTAGCCGAAAACATGTGACTGAGATTTTACCAAGTGTACACGAAGCACAGGTGAAAGGCAAGCCCGGCAACACCAGGAAGCAACCGAGCAAATCCAGGAGGCGGAGCCTCCGAGGCGGCGGCTTGGTGTTTGCGGGGAGCAGCGCTGCAGAGGAGGGAGACCCCAGGCTAAAAGGTTGAGGGATGCGCGCTGCGGGGTGGGCGGCAGTGGCCCGGGTCCCGGAGAAGCCTGAAGACCTAAGCGTTAGGTGACACAGGAGGGTTATTAATGTTGTTAAGTGTGATAATGTCACCTGGCTACAGAAGAGTATGTTCCCGGATAAAGCAAATGTGTTATAGCTGCACAATGGTACGCCGCTCAGCTATGAAAAGGGAAGAAAGTACGAATACGCCCTATAACACATGACAACTGGAGGAATTCATAATGTGTGTGAACATGCTAAGTAAAAGAATTCAGATGCTAAAGACCATACATTGCATGATTTCTTTTAAACAGAACATTCAGGAAGAAGCCAGGTATGGTGGTGCACGCTTGTAATCCCAGCACTTGGACTAAATAAGATTTGGCAACAGTGATTGCTACTGACTTAATAGACCCTATGTAGCAACACTGTGTAGTCAGTACTTAATTCAGATACAATGGACTACCCCATGCAGTAATTACTGTTATGTGAAAATTGGCTTTTGAAGCAATTTGACATTGAAGTGCTTTGATATTCTAACTGATATGGAACATGTTTTTTCCCTGCTCCCCAAAAAGAGTTTTATAACCAACACTGCAAATTTTTTTTAAATTTGTAAGAATGTGTCATTTCTTAGGGCATGATCACCCACCAAAAAATACCATAACTGCTACTTTGTCATATATAAAATACATTGAGCCTGGTGGTCTACTGAGTATTTTGAAAGAATTTTCTTTTCAGTACTTTTATCCTGGAAATCTGAGAATCAGCCAACACAACAGTTTATGAGGAAGACTATAGCTTCTGGGCAGAATGGTATTTGGTGATGGAGACTTGTTCATAATTTATTATTACTGTTGAAATGTTTGAATTTTCTCACATTCTTACAGTTAAATCTTTGCATTTGTTCTGTGCCTTCTGTTCAAAGTATTTCAGGATTTTTTTCAGATGTGTTTAAGTAATGGTGTGATAATCATTCAGGGTAGAAATAAAAAAATCACCTTTCAAAAAAAACCAGAGAGCTCAAGGCCAGCCTGGGTTGCATAGCCAGACCCTGCCTCAAAAGCACAAAGAGAGACAGAGAGAGGGAGAAGGAGGGAGGGAGGGGTGGAAGGAGAGGGAGGAAGGAAGGAAGGAAGGAAGGAAGGAAGGAAGGAAGGAAGGAAGAGAAAATATTCAGGAAGGGAAAAACCTATGAACAGGCTAGTGGTTGCCTAGGTATGGAATCAGGAATTTATGACAAATAGGCATGAGGAAATTTCTAAGGATGATGATAATATTTTAAAATTTGTCATTGATAGCTCAACTCTAAATTAAGTAAATAACACTGAACTGTGCATGTAAAATAATTTTGTAATTACGTAAAATATAATAATAAAGCTGTTAACACCACTTTAAGTTTACTGTGTAAAGTCATACCCTGGCATATTTAGGAGCAAAATACCAAGAAATCTGTTTCTAATTTAAGATAATTTAATAAAAAGAAAGAGTTAAGACAAATCCCTCTTTGTACCTTTCTGTTCAAGAACAAAACGGTAATGCCTTGTAGAGGGCAGTGGAAATACTTACTCGAATTACAATATATTTACTCTTTTGTCAGGAATTTTGATCCTGGAGTTTATTTCAGACACAGCTGCATGTGTCCTGAATGATGGAATGTAAGGTCTTCCACTGCACCCCTGTTACAGCAAATATGGTGTACTGAATTTATCTAACTCAGTCCTTAGGGAAAATTAATGATCTTTTACAAGTAATGTAACTCTTAAAGGTAAAATTACTTTATGTACGTTTCTGAATCCATTAGATTTCTGTACTGTTATCACACACAAGTAAATCTTACATACAGCCAAATTTGTCCTTTTTATTGTGCTGTTCTATATGTTTTTACAGTCATGTAGCCATCAGCACAAGCTAGGCAAAAGCACTTGCAGCACAACAGACATTCTACTGTCATGGTTGATACATTGTGTCAACTTGGGGAGTCCAGAGGTTTGTCTGAGTGACTCAGCAGGAAGCCAGGGTGCTTACTTTGTATACACCCTGAGCCTGTGGAAGAGGAGGGCATGGAAATTACCTGAGTGCTACCTGCCCCCTGCATACAGTATAAGGGAAAAAAAGAGGCTGCTTGCCGCTGTTCCTCCTTTTTGCTGGTTGTTTTTGCTGTGCTCTGCTGCCATGAACTGTTGCCCTCTGCCATGTGCCACTCTGCCTTGGAGCCAGCCAAGTATGGACTGAAACCTCCACAAACTGTAAGCTAAATAAACCTTTCCTTCCTTCATTTTGGGCATTGGGTATTTTGTCTCAGCAATGAAAGAAAAGTAAAAGACAGCTGCCTTGCAAGAAACCTTCCTTTTGTCCCTCAGGCAACCCCTGGTCAATTTTTTCGGTCCCTATTTATAGTTTTCTCTTACCAGAATGTCACATACATGAAGTCATACCATATGCGCTACGGGGCAGTATGCAATCATACAGTATGCAAACTTCTGAGTCTGGCTTAGTTCATTACCATTAGGAGTAACATATTTTGAAAAAGACAGATTGAAAATAAATGAGTTGCTTTTTAACAAATAACTTTGTCACTACATAGAAAATAGAATAAAACAGAAAGACAAAAATAAAGATATTTGTCACAAAACCAACAAATGTTAAGAATAGAAGGAAAGTTCCTTAATCCACTACAGGAAATACAGCAACCATCATGACGAAACTTCAGGAACATTTCCACTAATGTCAGGGGAAAGACTGGAATGCCCACTATCACTTGTGTTTGTGTTGTGTTTTTCTCACTGCCATCACAACAAGAAAGAAAACGAGACATTAAAATTTTTAAAGAGGAAGAAAAAGTCCTTATTTTCATATTGTACAACCATCTACACAGAGAGCTAACAGGGAGGAAGCTAACAGGTGTATCTGGATGCTGACTGTGAGCTTTGAGGTCAAACTCAAGTCAGAAACATGAACGTTAAAAACCTAACACGAAAAGCTTGACAGTAATGAAACCTAGAGTGTCAAATTAAGCCAACAAAAAAAGTGCAAGACCCTGATACAGAAATCCACACACTGAGAAACTCTGCTGAAGAATGAAAACACTGTGAGTAAACGAGAGAGAGCATGTTCAGTTTTAATTTTCAAAGCCTCCGGCAAGGAGGAAATTATTTTGGAAACTCGGGTCCAGTAACACTTGTTTTGAGTGGAAAGCTTAGTTTCTGTGAATTCTCAAACAAAATTTAAGAATTTTGGAGTAAATACAGACTGGTTCGATTACGCCGGTGTTATCTATGAAAGCCGAACATGCACGCTGGGATACAGCAACCCACTATACACTAACCTGTAGAACACAGGCAAAAGGGGCCCAAGTTCTCTGCTTAAAGGTCCCCTCCCCCCCAAAATCATGTAGAAGCTCAGAACAGCGCACTATTGAAAACAGCCCCACCAAGGGGAACAGCCCCAATATCCACCCACAAGAGAGAAATACATAACCACACAGTATCTGTAATGAACAAACTACCATCTCGCATAACCTCACAGAGAATCGCACACCATGAGGTTGAGGGAAAGAGACCAGACATAAACAGAACAGGCAGCCTGGTTCCCTTCACACGACGCAGAGAGGCGGGCAAACTAATCTACAGTGCTACGGTTCAGGCCCCGGCATCTCAGGAGAGGGGGAAATACAATGCTGGCGGTAAGGCGACTTTCAGGCCACACTGTTCCTTGACCTAGACTGGGCCACAGGTGCGTTTGCCTTGACAGTTCACTGTACAGCTTGTGCTTTTCATTTTGTACGTCACACTCTGTTGAAAACACGAACATGTCAGAGCAGTTCTGCAGCCATTCTGCGGACTAGGGACTGCCGTGGTCAGGGCGGGCAGACATCTGCACTTTCCACTGGCTTGGGAGCCCAGCTGTGGGGCCAGCAAAGTAACTGCTCCCCAGCGCCAGCTCATGCAATTGGCACAAGAGTCCCACAAACTGCGTTACTTTTAAAAAACATCATAATCCCCATTTAACAGGGGAAGAAATTAAAGGTTGAGAAAAGGCCACAATTTGCCCCCACTCACAAGCTCGTCGGCAGTGGAGATAACGCTCTCAGGACTCCAAACATCACGTCTTGGCCAGGACAGCTTGAGCGTCCGCCTTCCGGCTGCTGTAGTTTGTGTTCTAGGGAGCCTGCTGCTTTGAGATCTGGATTTTAATTTCTTGTGACAAGTGAATCTAGGCAGGTACAGTGAAGCCACACCACAGCCTTCTCGTTTTCATACAGACTAAGAGTCCTAGTCACAAACCCTGAAATTAATTAACAAAAATAGGAAGCAACTGGGTAGATACAGACCTTTTTATTTTTCATGAAAACATGCTGAGCATTGGAAAATTAAATGAGGGTGGAAGGAATTGGTTCCAATGCAAAGGCTCTAGAAAAACAAGAGAAACTAAACAGGTCACTTATTTAAGCCAAAATAACTTGAAATTCTTTCATCAGGCATCAAAACTATTGGTTATTTTACATAATCCAAAATCAAATTAAATTCATTTAAAAAAATATATAAATTTTCTAACTGCAAACATGCTATATACATTAATTGGAGAAAAGTTAGTAAATGTACAAAGCACAAAGACGGTGACATGTTAAAGACAACAATGTAACGACTTCTGAAGCTCTACCAAGTCCCCGGCTCCCGGTGTACACAAGCCTTATTTCACCCGTTCCCACAGTCCCTTCCCAGCCCTCTCTCAACCATACTGGCTTCCCATCTGATTTCAAAGCAAAAACCATGGAAGAACTAGGAAGATAACTAAAAAACTGCTGCCAGTTGTGTAACAGTCCAGCTTTTCTACATAAAAGCAACAGTTCTATAAAGAGGGTGGAAAACCTAATGCTCTAAAAAGATCTAGGTCCAAAAAATGGTCCCAAAATGTGCCTATGAATCTAATACAAATCACAATTAGATACACGCATCATGTCCTACTCCTCACAAAGGGAAAAGATCTTACACAGCAGTGTGTGTTTCTTGGGGAGGGTTTCCCCGGGAGTGCCTTCCCTGAACACTAACTCATTCACAAAGCAGTGTGAAACTCTCGCCCTCCACTCAACACTGCACGGTTGTGTGTTACATCCAGGGATCCCCAAAAGCCGCTGTGCTCACTGGGGGTGCTTCTGAAAGGGCACCAAACTGTGGGGTCACCGCGGCTGCAGCCAGTGTGCTGGCGGGAGGTGAGCCCGGTGGGAAGACACGGCCCGGCTGTGATCAGAAGGCTGCCTCCAGGTTCTCCTGATGTGAGCAGCTTTTTTCCACGCACCTTTGCATGTCCCATGTGCTTGGAGCTGCCTACGGGTGGACGGACGGAAGGATGGAAGGGTACACGGATGGACAGACGGAAGGAAGACTCCTACAGACTGTGAGCCAAAACAAACCTCCCCTCTGAACGCTGAGTGTCAGCTATTGTGTCCCAGGGACAAGAAAATGACTAAGATGCTCCGTTAAACGCCTCACTATCTCCACAACCCAACATACTTTGCTTCTGATGCTCTCCTCTGATCACAGTGGAAAGCACAGTCCGCGGGGTCTGACCACTGCTTTGCTTTTCTCTCTTGAACCCAGTGGTTCTCACTCTGCTGCACAGTACAGTCTCCAGGAGGCGTGAGAAACACAGAAGCACCCAAACCAATAAATACATTTTGCACAGTTGGGGGGCCCAGTCCACGCAGCAGGGCTCCCCCTTGTGACCCGGATGCCCTGGCGGAAACGCAGGCCTTTAGTCCCCATCCGGCCCTCCAGCATCAGAATCTTTTTAACAAATCTCCAGGAGCCTGTGGACACACCTGTTTGAGAAGCATCACACACCCACTGGGCAGACCACTTACCCTCTTTAAGTCACTTCTTCTGTAAAATGCGAGCAGTATTAAGGACTACACAACATAATGTGTGTTAAATATGCGGGATGGGGCGGCACACAGTAAAGGCTGAGATGGTCTATTACTAAAGTCAGCAGTGCCTGCTTCCTCAAGTTTGTTCTTATTTGCCTACATTTTTCTACTTACAAACTCTGCTGGTCGCTCAGGAAAGTATCTTCCAGGATACCACATGCTCTATAATACAATTAAAGGCGCAAATACACACTGGGGGCTCACCTTCCCCCTCCAATCACACTACTCTTGGAGTCCAGGGATCCCTGTTCCTCTAGGCTATCAAGTGTCCGCGTCCCTGAAGTGAACCCCAAGCACTCTTAGAGGTCCCCACTGCCAAAGGTGCGCTTTCTGTTTCTGTAGGCGCCTCCCCCGTGATCCTTTTCCCTGCCCCATAGTCCTCCTGCAGATAAACTTTGTTTTTATTTTTTCTGGGCATGATTTGAACTGTCAAAAGTTCTACAGCAGGCACCTCTAGCAATTAAGAACAGAACACGTGAATCTCTTCCAAATGAAGTTCAAGATATTAGCACGGCATCGGGCTACTTTATTTGGAACTGTACATATTTGATAAGGTTACATTTTTCTACTTATTCTGAAGCACAGCTGGACATATATAATCAAATTTTATTTAGTAATTGAACAGTAGTTGTTAAATTTGACAAATTTAGTAATGCCTAAAAATAAAATATGCTCTACTCTTTTGAGGCAAACAGAAGCTCAACACTGAGAAGAATTTGCTCTCTACTTTAACCTCTCCTCGCTGTTCAGGATTTTAGCAACAATTGGTCCTCGCACCACAGTAACATTTTTTTTCATATTTCTATCTGTATAATGATTAAAACAATCTTCTAGAGTGAGTAACCACTGAGGTTATAACATTTATCTTCCAGTTAAGGTGCCTGAGATTTGGTGACCCGCTCCCCAGGGTCTCAGAGATGTCAGGACCCCAGAAGTCCTTGTCCCAACCTGAGTCTTGTAACCACTGCACTATAATGCTTCCCTCCTTACTCGCTTTATCCTACTGAGCTGGATCTTTGTACTTTCCCTATGTAGAGCAGCACCTCCGTACTTCCCCAGGGAGAAGAGCTGTCAGAGCTGAACTAGAACCTTTAAATAAAGGAAAATCCTACACAGAGACATCATTCCATCTCCATACAAACCACGCTCAGCTCTGCCCAGTTCTCACCCAGAGAGTTACCAATAACTTCCCTGACTAGGTCACTTTTCAGTAATCAAAATGCACTGAAGGGAATAATGTTGATGACTTTGTATCTCAAATGACCCTGAATAAGTTGTTGAGCTGCTAGAAACATTAATAAGCACTCAAGACACAAGAGCAGCGACCTGTTCAAAAACCAAAGGAATTAAAGTGAGCAGTGTAGGAATACTTGTCCATGTCAGTTACGACACAATTCACACTGGCCAAGACATGGAGCAGGCCTAGGTGCCCATGGGCAGACAAGTGGATAAGAAAATGTGGTATACTTACACAAGGGAGTAGTACTCAGCCAAAAACAACAACAATAAGTCATTTAAAAGAAAATGGAAAGAACGAGAGATTACCAAGTGTCTCAGTTACTTTTGTTGCTGAGCCAAAATACCTGACACTCAAAATTAAAGAAGGAAAAGTTTCTTTAGCTCACAGTTTGTGGAGCTTTCAGTCCATACTCAGCTGGCTCCAGCGCAGAGTGGCCCATGGCAGAGGGCAGCAGTTCAGGGCGGTGGAAGGCAGCGAAAACAGCAAGAGCAGCAGTGGGGAGAGCAAGCCTCTTCCCCTCCCTCACATTGTGGGCAGGCTGCCCGCCCCAGGGCGCGTGCAGCCCTCACACCTACAATCCCGGAATTGGACCGCGGATCAGTCATGAACCCTGGAAGCCGCCCCATGACCGCATGAGGCTTTGGGGGACACCCAGACACAGACCATAACACCAAGTTTAGTGAAATAAGTTGGGTGCAGAAAGAGAAGTCGCTCCTGTTTTCATTAAATGTGGAGTCAGGTAACGTGAAAGCGGAAGAGAGCCCATCGCTAACAGGAAGGGAGTGAGGAGAGATGAGGGAGGCCAATGGAGGGATAGGTAGGAGCAAACTGTAAGCACGTACGGAAACAGCACACCGGAAACCAGTATCGAGCTGAGTGTGGCGGCCTTCATCTGTCATCCCAGCACCCTGGCAGGCTGAGGCGGGAGGGTCACAAGTTCAAGTCGAGCCTGGGCAACTTAGGGAGACCCCCGTCTCAAAATAAAAAATGAAAAAAGGGCTACGGGTTTGTTTTAGAGAAAAGGGCCTAGATTCAATTTTCAGTATCACAAAAAAAGAAACCCAACATTTTGTAAAATTAATAGACATAAATAAAAAATATATTCAAGAACTTAGATCGAGTGAAATATAAAACTAAGACAGGAAACCAACCAACGAAAGCAGTGCTGGCCAGTGCTGGTGTCTGAGTGAACCCCAAGGTGGAGCAGAGCGATCACATCTCCAGATTCCTGCAGACAAGGGCCACACACCGGAACGCGGACTCACTCGCCGCTCCCTCCGCGCCGCCGGGCAGCTGCCCCGCACAAAGGCCCGCCTCCCACATCTGGCCAGCCCCGTGCCCAGCAGGGGACTCGGGGAGGAGTGCAGAGGACAAGCTGAGGAGGGCCTGTCTTTCTGTGAGACTGGCGGGACTCCGCGGAAGAATCTGCACGTCATGAAGGAGGCAATGGCTTAGGCAGGGGAAGCCGCTGCTGAAATCACCAGGCAGCATGAGGAACGGGCGAGGACGCGCTTGAAGCAGAGAAGCGGCTGGCTGCACTGGCTGCTCTGGCACCTTTGGGAACCAGCAGCAGGACTCCAGAGGAGCACAAAGAGACAGGAAAACCCAAAAGGAAGAGGAACCAAAAACTCCAGGAGGCTCCTCAGGAGAACGGAATGATCCATCTGTCTTTGTCTCCAAACCCAACAAAAAGAAAAATCTTTTTCCAAGGAAGAGTTGCTAAGTAGGGATTTAGAAGAGACAGCGGGTGGCAGCTCAAGTCTGTCCAAGAAGAAGAAATCTTTACCCAAGGAGGAAACAGTGAACCAGAAAAGGCAGCCAGGAATATCTCTAAGAAAAAAGAGAAAATTTTCTTCCAAGGAAGAGCCGGGCAGGAGGGGGCCTGAGGAAGCTGCTGCCAGCAAGGGCAGTGCTAAGCAAAAGAAGCAAAAGCTTCAAAGAACATCCCGGGAGGATCAGAATGGCTACTCCATGGGGGTGGGAGCGGGGTGCCCCAAGGGGACACTGCCCGCTCCTTGCCCTACATCCCAGTCAATACAAACTCAGCTGCAAAACAAGAAAAACAGCAGTGAACATCAGCAGCTCATTAAAAACACGTCTAAACTCATCCCATGTTCAACAGGGTCCCTCTGTGAGAAGGTCAAGACACACCTTCACAACACAAGGTTCTGGGGAGAGTTGTGCACTGAGAGGTCGTTCTGAACAGAACAGAAAAATGTGAGTCTAATGATGATGGCTAAATTGTTTCAAAACTGGCTGACTGGCGTGTAGCAACTGCCTGGCAAGTGTGAGGTCATGAGTTCAATTCCCAGTATCAACAAAAAAAATCTTAATTAAAAAAAAAAAAGGCTGACCCACTAGAGAAGGGTTTAATTAGTTTAGAAACGTATAAAACTGTTCAATTTTAAAAGTTAATGTATACCCCGTCCCCACCGGTGCGGGAGCCAGGCTGACCCCCAGAAAGGTTCAGGGGCATCAGCAAGGGCAACGTGGCCTCCCAAGTTGTCATGGGAGTGAGGCTGCGCTCCAGGAAACCTTCTCTGAAAACAACCAAAGGAAGGAGAAAAATGCAAGCTCAGACCTCCACCCCACCCGGGAAAAGTCCAGGAGACATCCGCACACACAGCTTGGAAGTCAAATATCTGAAATTTCTCCGATGACAGCAACTGAACTAAAGGAGTAACTCCATCAGGCCATACAGGACATCCTATCAGTACCCAACTCTCAGGAAAAAAAGAAATGAAAACAGTGAAAGAATTGCTCAGCACGTCAAAAGAAGACATAGATATAAAATAGAGGAGCAGGGAGAAATGATGGAAACCCTGGAAGCAATAGAGGAAAGAATTAGAATGCATCAAACAGATTCAAGGAGATATCCAGGAAATTAAAAGTTCCATCGAAAGCTGGAAAACGACTTGAACAAAGCTGAAAATAGACTTTGTGACCTTGAACAGAGCATCTCAAGTAACAATCTTAAAAGGAAGGTCATCTTAAAAAATAACAAGGAACAAGGAAACAGTTCAGCAGCTGCAAGATTATGCGAAGAAAAATCAGGTAAGATTAACAGGTGTCAATGAAACAAGCGTCAACACAAATGACATAAAAAGCCTATTTGCAAAAGAAATAGCACAAAATTTCCCAAGCATGGAAGAAGAATCTGACATACAAGTAATTGACATGTATACAAATACAATTAGCCATAACCAAAACAAATCTACACTCAGACATGTAATAATCAAGATCCCAGAAATGCAACAATAGAACAGAATGCTAAAAGCTGGTAGAGAAACGAAACAGGTCACCTATAAAGGAAATCCCATCAGAATCATAGCAGATTTCTCAACACAAAACATCAAGTCAAGAAGAGCTCAGTGTGAAGTATTTCAGGTCCTGAAAGAAAACAACTTCCAACCCAGATTGATGTACCCTACAAAACTGTTCTTCGAAATTAATGGAGAAATAAAATATTTCCATGATAAAGAGCAACTGAAGAAATTCAGGAGTGCTAAACCAACCCTACAAAGAGTACTAAAACATATTCTAGAAAGAGATAAATATAACCCCAATTTCAAGAACAACAATAGAAAAGAACCACCAAGCAATTAAACAGAGGGAAAAAAGAGGAGCCAACAGCAGGAAAACAACATGACAAGGATAAGCCAATACGTACCAGTTTTAATCATCAGTGTAAACATTCTCAATTCACCAATCAAAAGCAGCAAATTGGCAGAGTGGATCAAAAAACAAAATCCAACAATCTGCTGTATACAAGAAACACAGTTAACTCAAAAGGAAATTCACAGACTGAAAGTCAAAAGACAGAAAAGGCTACATGCAACAGGAGCCCAGAAAAAAGCAGGAGTAGCTGTTCTGTCTGCAGACAACGTGAACTGCAAACAAAGAATGATCTACAAAGATAAAGAAGGTCACTACGTACTTGTTAGGGGAAAACTGCAAGAGGAAGCGATAACAATCATAAATATGCACCAAATACAGGAGCATCAAACTATATAAGAGAAATTTTAATTTTAGTGAAAAATTAAATAAGCAGTAACACAATCATAACAGGGGTCTTTAACACCCCACTGTCACAAAGAGATAGATCAACTACACAAAAAATCAGTGAAAAAATAACAGAAGTAAACCAAATTTCTGAACAAATGGACTTAGTAGACCTTTAGAGAGTATTCCATTCAGCAACATCAGAATACACACTCTTCTGAGCTGCACATGAGACACTCTCTACAACAGACCATATGCTAGCACATAGAACATGCTTAAAGAAATACCAAAGAACTGAAATTACCCCAGGCATACTTATCTGACCATAGTGCAATGAAATTGGGAATTAATGAAAAATAAATCACAAAACTGCACAAACACATGATAATAACAGTCTCCTAAACAACCAATGGGTCACAAATGATATTTAAAAAGAAAGTAAACAATATTTGCAATCAAACACAACTTACCAGAACCTGTGGCATGCAATGAAAACAGTCATCAGAGGGAAATTTATAGCATGGAATTCCCACATCAGGATATTAGAATGAGCACAAATAAACAATCTTATGCTGCACCTCAAGCTTCTAGGAAAAAAACCAGCAAGTCAAGCCCAAAGACCAAAGAAGACAGGAAATTATATAAAGATCAGAGCAGAAATTAACACAATGGAGACTAAGAAGACAACACAAAGAACGAATGAACTGAAGAGCTGGTTCTTCAAAAGAATAAACAAAACTGATATACCCCAGCCAATCTTTTCAAAAACAGGAAATAAAAAACTCAAATTCATGCAACAAGGAATGAAAAAGATGAAATCAGTAGGGATCCTGTAGAAATTCAGATCATCAATACCTACTTTGAAATCTTTACCCTAATAGGATGGAGAACAGAGGAAATGGACAGATTCTGGATACGTATGAGTTACCAAAGCTGAATGAAGATGTCAAAATCCTGAATAACTCAAGATCAGCCAATGAAACAGAAAATGTAATAAAAAACTTGCCAACTGTTATGGTTTGTGTCTGCATGTACCCCCACATCCTCATGCAGTCATGGGGGGGTGGGCTTCTAGAGTTTATGACTGATTCATGGTCCAGTGTTGGAATTATGCATGTGACTGCTACACCTGCCCTAGGACGGGTAGTTCGCATACAGTGTAAGGGAGAGAAAGAGGCTGCCTGCCGCCACTCTTCCCTTTTTGCTCTTGTTGCTTTTGCTATACCCCTTACCATGAACTGCTGCCCTCTACTATGTGCCACTTTTGCTTAGAGCCAGCCAAGTGTAGACTGAAACCTCCACAAACTGTGAGCTAAATAAACCTTTTCTTCCTTAATTCTGGGTGTCAGGTATTTTGTCTCTGCAATGATAGAAAAGTAACTAAGACAGATTTGGTACCAGGGGAGTGGGGTTGTTGCTGTGACTAGACCGATGTGGTTCAAGAGCCTTTGGAAATGGCTTGTGGGAAGTGTTTGGAAAGGTTCAGAGACGTCGCCTGAAAGAACAGAGCTGGAAAGTTTTCGGCTGTTCTGTCTGGGAGATTCTGGTCACAGCTCAGAAGACCAGAAGGCTGACAGAAAGTCTGCCAGTAAAGACCTGGTTTGGAATGTTTCTGTTAGGAAGAAGGACTGCATTGGTTGTTGGACTCCAGATGATGTATGTTATGACCTGGCAGAAAGTTTGTCTGCATTTTGTTCATGTCCAGAGCCTTTGCCTGACACTGAGATTAAGGGTGGGGCACTAATTAAGCTGGCAGAAGAAACTTCAAGGCAGTCTAATGCAGAGGCAGTGGCATGGCTGTTGTTGGGGGCTTTTAGCCAGATTTATGTTGCAAATCAAGAGCAAAGAGCCCAGCAGGATGATTTAAAATGTTGTGAGTTTGGCCAGAAAGGAAGCTCCAGTAAAGCTGTGGACTGCAAAGAAAGCTGAGGAAATCTCCATTGCTGAGAAGGAACAAGAGAATAGAAAAGATGGCCTGAGGGCATCACAAGAAGCACCAAGTCTCCACCCTTTGCAGCCTCAAAACTCCAAAGGGGAAGGATTTTTCTTTGTGAAGAAACCACAAAACTCCACCATCCACAAGGGCAGCAGCAGCCACACCAGATTCCACAATGGTGGCAGCATAGAGGATTTGTTCCTCAGAATTGGATTCAGAGTGCTCAGCGATCCAGGCACTGACTCCTACGGCCAAGAGAGAGGAAACCTTGGCAACTGCTCCAGGTGTCAACAGACCTTGGCATCATCCACATGGTTCTGGTTTTAGGTGCATGAAGAATGCAAAAGTTTGGAGTTTAGAAGGCTTCCACCTGGATTTCAGAAGGTCTGGGAGGCCAGGCAGCGTGCCCCTGAGAGGGCAGTGTGTGAAGCTGTGAGTGAGAAGCCTAAAGTGCAGTGGAGACCTCAGAAGTTTGGAAAAGCCCGGAACGTGGATTGTCTAAGGAAAGCTGCAAGGAAGGAGCAAAGCAGGCCTAAGAGAGAAGCCTAAGAAGCTACAACTGCCAGAAGTGCCATACGGGCGGAGTAACGCAAGCCCTTTGGAGCTCACAGTGTGCCTCAGATTGCTTCAGATGCTGGACACAGAAACTACAGGACATCATGTTAGCCCTGCTGGACTTTGGACTTGCTGTGATCCCAATGCTCTGTATCTCCATTTGTACCTTTTGGAATGGTAGTTTTGTGCCACTGAATGTTGGAAGTGTTTAGCTTTTCATTTGTACAGGGGCTCACAGCTAAGAGTTTGCCTTACATCTGGAAAGAGACTTGGTCCTTGGACTTTACAGCAGCGCTGAAACTGTTAGGACTTTGGCAACTCTTGCCAAGTGCTGTTTGTATAAAGGGATGTGCATGAGTCTCTAGGGGGCCAGGGGTGGAATGTTATGGTTTGTGTCTGCAAGTCCTCTCAAATCCTCACGCAGTCATGAGGGATCCTTCTAGAGTTTATGATTGATTCATGGTCCAAGGCTGGAATTAGGGATGAGTGGTACCCCTGCCCTGGGGCAAAGAGGCTGCGGGCCTCCACTCCGCCCTCTTGGCTCATTGCTTTTGCTCTCTCCCCCACCACCATGAACTGTCGTCCTCTGCCATGTACCACCCTGGCTTGGAGCCAGTCGAGTATGGACTGAAACCTCCACAAACTGTGAGCTAAATAAACCTTGCCTTCCTTTATTCTGGGTGTCAGGTATTTTGTCTCAGCAACAAGAGAACAGTAAGCAAGACACCAACAAAGAAAAGCCCAGGTCCTGATGGATTCACAGCTCAATTCTTTAGTGAAGATTTAATGCTGCTTCTTCTCAAACTCTTTAATGAAATTCAAAGGTAAGGAATTCTCCCTAACTCATTCCTGGAGGCAAGTATTACCTTGATACCAAAATCAGAGAAAGACCCAATGAAGAAAAAGTACTACAGTCCAATCTCCTTAATGAACATAGATGCAAAAATTCTCAATAAAATACTGCCAAACAGGATGCAACAAATCAAGAAGATTATACATCATAACCAAGTGGGATTCATCCCAGGAATGCAAGGATGATTCCATATACACAAATCAATCAGTGTAATACACTATATCAATATAGCCAAAGACAAAAATCACATGATCATCTCAACAGATGCAGAAAAAGCTCTTGATAAAGTCCAACACTCATTCAGGATAAAAACCCTACATAAAATAAGAACAGATGGTCTTTCTCTCACTCTGATCAAAGCCATCTGACAAACCAACAGCCAACATCATACTAAATGGACAAAAACTCAAAGCTTTCATTGTAAAATCAGGAATAAGACAGGATATCCACTGTCATCACTCCTGTTCAATACAGTTCTGGAGATATTAGCCAAGGTACTTCAGCCAAGAGAGGGAAATAAAAGGAATAAGGGTAGGAAAGGAAGAAATGGAATTACCATTGTTCACAAAGGACACAGTAGCCAAACAGAAGATCTCAAAAGGCTTATAGGTTTAATAACCAAAAATGTAGTGTAGCTGGATATAAAGTCAACACCCAAAAATCAATAGCATTCCTGTACACAAACAACAAACAGACTGAGAAAGTAAGGAAAGCACACCTTTCACAATAGCATCTAAAAAAATGAAATACTTAGGAATCAATCTAACAAAGGAAGTAAAAGATCTATACAGTGAAAATTATAGTACTCTGAAAAAAAGAGATCGAAGAGGGTTTCACAAAGTGGAAAGATATTCCTTGCTCATGGATAGGAAGAACCAACATTGTGAAAATGGCCATATTCCCAAAATTGTTGTACAGATTCAATGTAATCTCAATTAAAATATCATTAGTTACCCCACAGATCTAGAGAAAACATTCCTAAAATTCATCTGGAACCAGAAGAGGCCTAGAATAGCAAAAGCAATCCTGGGCAGCAGAGGAAGGGCAGGAGGGATCACAATCCCTGACTTGAAATTATACTACAAAGCTACTGTGATAAAATTACCATGGTACTGGCAAAAAAGCAGACCTGAAGATCAACGGAACAGATTAGAAGATGTAGAAACAGCTACAGACACACTCAGCCACCTTACGTTTGATAAAGGGGCCAAACATGTTCACTGGAAGAAACATAGTTTCTTTAATAAATGGTGCTAAAAAAACTGGCTGGCCACATGCTGAAGACTAAATCTAGACCACCACTAAAGTTAAAGTGGATGAAAAGTCTAAATATTAAAATGGAAACACTACATCTACTAGAAGAAAAAGTAGGTAGAAATCTTGAATACACAGGGGTAGGCAGAGAGTTCATCAACAAAAATCAAACTGCATGGGAAATATTTCAAGGAATCAACAACTGGGATCTCACCTTAATAAAAAGCTTTTGCACATCAAAGGAAATCACCAAGAGTAAAAAGAAAACCCATGGACTGGGAAAAAATTTTAGCCAACTGCCCCTCAGAGAAAGAACTTCTATCTCAAACATACAAGGAATTAAAAAAAAAATCAAGCCTCCAAAATTCAAAAGCCCAATACAAAAACGGGCATCTGAGATGAAGAAATACAAATGCAAAAATAAATATATGAAAAAAATGTTCAACATCACTGGTCATTTGAGAAATGCAAATTAAAACAGCACTCAGATTCCCTCTCACCCCAAAAAGAATGGCTATCATCAAGAATGGCTATCTACAACTAATTAGAAATCAACAATATGCAATATAACAACCATGGGTGAATTTCTACCATCTTGTCTAGTGAAATTCTGTATCGTTTCTTATTTTGTTGTTTTTATTATTTATTCTTTTTAATGGTTTGATCAATCTTGCATTCTTACTGGGTGTGGTAGCGCACACCTGTAATCCCAGCACTGGGGAGGCTGAGGGAGGAGGATCGTTGCAAGTTCAAGACCAGCCTGGGCTACAGAGGGAACTCAAGGAAAGTGTGAACTGCACGGGGAGACCCTGTCTCAAAAAGACAAAAAGCAAAAAACAAAAAACAAAAAAATTTGCATTCTTACATCTGGTAATCTGAGCAACTTCACTGAGGGTAACAACCACTGTTAATTCCTATCATTTTGTTTTGAAACCCTGTACCATTTTTATTGTTTTTGCTTTGTTTTGTTTTATCAATGTTGTTATTTTGGTTTTTTTTTTTAGTCCTCCTTAAAAACTATGAATCTAAATTCATTGAGTTAAAGGGGAAAAAATCCCACATTGAACCCACTCACAGAGTATTCACTGAGTTTCAGAAGAAAACTGATTTTGTGGTCATTGCATATTTTCAATAGGCAGTGACTGGAATAGGTTTGCGCCATTGTTTTCGCCCAGTTCTGGGAGATCTGGCTGGCTGAGCAGGTCTTCCCTCACAGGCAGCTGAGCTCTCTCACGCTAGCCTCAGGGAACTCCAAGCCTGATGCCTCGGTGTGCTGAAGGAGAGGACATCTGGGCTTTTAAAGAATTTTTAAAAGGTGTGTTATTAGCTGTTTACAAAGAAAGTACCTTCTTACAAGTAAAGCGATCTCTGTGTATGGAAATCTTTTGTAGGTTTTGCAGCTGTGACAAGCAGGGTCCCTGGGCTGAGAAAAATGAGGAGCAAACCAAAAGCAGCAGGACGTGAGAAGGGAAATTGCGCTGTAATTTTCTCTTTGCTTTCTCCCCACCCACACTTGTATCCAACAAAAACACAAACGCGCGCTTAACGATTTACAGCACTGGGTAGGATTTGGTGCAGATGGCAAAGGGGGCTTTGGGAGCCACAGCAATCTGTAGTTCTTCCCCAGCAATTTATAAAGTATATTTTGCAATACCAGAAAGCGGGTGCTGCTATCGATCCCAGTTTTCAGAGACCTGTGCCGGCCACGGATAGGCCGACCCCCCACCCAAACTCAAACCGGTCCTGGCCCTGCCGGCACTGCCACCTGGGAGCACACCCTCAGCTTCTTCAGACTCCGGGAGAGGGGCAAGACACACCCCCGCCCCGGGCCCAGGGCCTGCGAGGACTTCAGGGTGGAGCAGCCCTGCTGGAGAAGGTGACAGGACGACTGGGACAAGGAAGCAGGCGAAACAGGAGAAAGAAGCACACAGACCAAGCCGACCAACAAGATAAATAGGCTGAGCTTTCCATCCCTGCTTTGTTAGAAACACTTTTACCCCCCGGAAGAAGACAGGGAAGCTGCTCTAGTTAACATTTCATTTCATCACTGCCTTCCACTGGAACACTACAGACCTTCGCCAGTCTTGCCTGTCAGGTTAAGTCATCAGCGACCTCCTCCTAGGTTACCTGGAAGTATTTCATTCGTTCATCTGATACGCCAGACCTGTGTTCCAGGCCAAGGCAGCAGGGAGAAGCGTTTGGAGGTGTTTTTGAAAAATTTGTGTATGTTTAAAACAGACAGAATTTTTCCTTGAATATTTTTAGTCCAAGGTTGGTTGAATCTGTGGACATGGAATGTTAGGACCCAGAGGTCTGACTGTATTTACAAAACAGGCTCTGGCTGGGAAATGTTTGCTCCAGTCCCCTGAGAACACACATCGTGGGACATCAAGTCTCCCCGGATCTCTCTTCTCGTTTCCTCAGGACTTCAAAGGGACCCCGTCTAGCTGATGTGCCCCCTACATGGACTGGCTCCAGGGGTAGCAAGGGCTGGTAAGTATTACGTGGCTGTGGATGAAACAGCAAGAAAACAGGCCTTGGCTTTCTAGTCATCTGCTTGTGCGCAGATTCGCAAATACGTAGGACTGGAAACAGCATCTGCTGTAGTTGTCTAATTTTCATTCGTTAATGTCTCAGTGCCTCCGGGAGAACTCATTTCCTGAGAGGCCCCATCAAGATGTTGTGTACCTTCACCTCACGAACTGCCGGAATTCTACCTTACAGCCTCATCTCCCTCCTTCTCCAATTCACAACATGCCAAGAGCCCTGTAACAGAAAGCATTTGCATTGTAACAAAAGCAAGTTAGTGTTCGTGATGCGGGATCTTCACGAAAATCAAATCACTGTTACTAATCCCCAAAGAGACTCGTGCCAAGTGCAGGCAGAACTGTTATTTCTGAGTCCTTGTGCTCCCAAAGGTCATGGAAGCATCCTGCCTGACCCCTGTGTTGACCTCAACCAGGAAGCTGCGCAGGGTGGCCACTCACCCTACAGTGGCACCTACCCTATCACAAGCCATGATGAGCAACAACTGCCACAAAAGTAACAGAGAAACATACTGGACATTACCCAGTGGTGAAAAACAAAGGCATTTCCTACGGCGAGATCTGCCTGTATCATCCCAGAGCACACGGGACACGGCTGGAGTCCGCTCTGGGGGAGGCAAATCAGCCGTCCCAAGAGGAAAAGGAAAACGTGCAGCGCAGGATTTTTTAGAAACAAAAAGAAGCTGAGTCTGAGCTTGAGGTTAAATATGACCCACAAACTTGAGTTTATGTGGGCACTATCTTCCTGAGCTAGCATAATATTTTAATAATAATTCCATTTTTAATAAAAATATGTATTACCCAAAGTAGCAGAATTTCAATACAGGACCTCTTCAAACCCTCTGGGGAAAGAAATACAGTAGAATATACTATAACAAACTTTGAGCCAAGTCAGTGATATCTAAAACCTGTACAGGGCACCACGGAAGGCACAATGTTTAAAGTATAAAGAAGGTAAACTTACCTGTTGAGTTTCTGATGAGATTAAATCACAAGCTGAACTTTTTTTTGGGTGTGGTTGTCTACATTGCATTCCTTAAAGCCGGCAGAGATGCTGTGAACCATTAACAGTAAAGTAGAAAGAGATATTATAACAACATTGGCACTTTGACGCGTAAGTCAATATTCTAGATGTAGCAAATTGCTAGAGAAGCCAGTGATTAGTATCAGCGCTTTTTGCATTTTTGGAAAAGCCTTGACTCTTTTTCCTGCCTCCGTGTTCTAATCTGGAATTATCTGGACACTGTCCTGATAACAGACTTTTTAGGGCTTGAGTTACCCAATGGCCACTCCTTGTGAGCGAACCTTTTAGTTTAAGGACCGCGGGGAGAGTCGAGGACTCTTGTTCATCTAGCTGATCCCAGTTTAGTTTGCGCTTTTATCAGGCATCGATACATTCTAAGCACAAACGCAGTTCCCTCCCTGTGCCCCACACCGCGTAGAGCTGAAGCACAAAACGGTCCCCGGTTGAAAACCACAAACCCCAATCTTTGTTACCTCTGAAAACAGAAAAGAGAGGCCACAGCCACAGACAGACCTGGCGTGGCCATTTCCTCCTGGGTAGTAGCTCTTCGTACCACATCAGCTACCTCCTAAGGGCTGTCCCTCTGCGCAAACTGCGTGAAGAAACACCCCACCGCCACCCCACCCCCGCTTCCAGTCTAGCAGGGAGGCGAAAAGAAGACCGAGTGCAACACCGAATGTACTTGCTGCCGCCTTCTCCCTCGCGGTCTGGAAGTCGGCTCCGGGCACCGCGCCTCACGATCGATCTCTTGACAAAACCTCGCGTGCGGCTGATGCGGCCGGCTGGGAGCCACCACCCCGACCGCGGGGTGCCCCGCTCTTCCCCCGCTCCCCCGTTGCCTCCCGAGGTCTCCCCACCCCTCCCGGTCAGGCCTCCACAGCAGCCCTAGGCCCAAGGCCACCGCCTGCAGCCCGCGTCCGCCCTGGCCTGCCGCGGTCCCCCGGAGCCGCGCCGCGGGCGGATCCGCCCCCTCGTCGCAGCGGCCACCGCGCCCGGGTCAGGGCTCGGAGCGGCGCCGGGGGCCGGGCACGCGGGGCGGCGGCGGGCAGCTGCGGCCTGGCGCCCGCGCCTTGCTCCGCGGGTGTCCCCGCCCGGCCGCACGCCCGGGGCCGCGGGGCGCACAGGCCCGGACCGCGGGGCGTGGTGGCTCGCGGCGCAGCCTGCGGCCCCGGGGCTCCAGCGGCGGGCGGCGCCGAGCTCCCCGCAGCGGGACGTCCGCGTGCCCAGCCCGCGGCGCGCTCGGAGCGGGGTCCCACGCCACGCCCGCGGCGCCGACCTCTCCGCCCGGCTCTCTCACCTCCTTTCCGGCGCGCTCGGCTCCTCCGCCCGGACAGCGCCCGGCCGCGCGCGCCCCGGCCTCCCGCACCGCACGCACGCTCGGGCGCGCGCACTGACGCGGGGCCCGCCGCCGCCCCGCCGCCCCGCGCCCCGCCGCCCAGCGCCCGCACCGGCCTGCGCACCGGCCTCTCCACCGCGTCCTCCAGCGCCGTGCGCTCCGGACGGTCGCGCTGTGCGTGCGTTCGGAGTTGGCGGCGGCGGCGGTCCGGCGCCCTAACGCTGGGACTTGTTTAATGTCCCCATTGCTGCCGTGCCATTGTTCCAAGTGGCCATTGTTCCAAGGGATTTGCTCGCTGAACTTCACACGGACGGAGCTAATGAGGAAAGGAAAAAAACCCGGCAGTGCCAGAAGGGTGAGCCGCCCAAGGCCACTGCAGTTCGCATCGCCCCGCGCCGCCCCGCGTGGCGGTCAGGGAGCTTCTGGATTTAATGCTTTCCTGCTGGGTTTCTGTCTTTCTCCAGCCGATTCCTTTCCATTCCCCTCCTTCTCCCTTTGGAATGGGACTGTTTACTCTGTGCCATCATATATGTGTTGGAAGTGTTTCATTTTCTTCGTGATTTTTATAGGGCCTCACAGCTAAAAGTTCGCCTTGAGTCTGAGAGACCCTGGATTTGGTCTTTTCAGCAATGCTGGAACTATTAAGACTGGCAACTCTTGGTGACGGACTAGGTGCATCTAATAAGATGAACGCAAGCCTATGGGGGGCCCTGGGTGGAATGTAGCGGTTTAGATCTAAAATACTGCCCGAAAGGGCCCTGCTGCGAGCCGGGCCCTTTGGAAGGAGGTTGGGTCGCGGACGCCCCGTCCTCATCGACAGACTCATCCGCTGAATGGCAGCGGTGTGCAGTTAGAGACTGCTTGGAGGTGGTCCCTGGGGACAGGACCTGGGGTGAGGTGGTTGTGTCCCGAGTTCCTCATTTCTTTCTCTGCTTGCTGGCTGCCACACAGTGAGCAAACACGCCCTGCGAGGCCCTTCCACCATACCATTCTGCCTTAGAACAACCAACCAGACCGACACCTCCGCAAACTATGAGCCAAAATAAAACAACTGTCCTCCTGGAAACTGTGGGTGTTGGGCGTTGGGTGCCTGCGAAGGGCAAGTGCTAGTACTGCATACTTGGTCTAAGCTCCCACATCCATTTTAGTAACAGAAGTAAGTCAAGAACATGTAATCTTTGCCTTTGGTCCTTTGGTGTCTGATTTATATCGTATTTGGGGATATTCCAGGTAAGCTTTTCTTTATATACTTAAATGCATAAGCTCGGCGAGAGCGTCATCATCTTCACTTGGTAACAGTAGCCATCCTGTCGGCCACAAAGAATTCTCCGTGGACGGTCTCTATTACATAGGCAAATGCAGTGTTTAAACAGCCTGTATCCCCAGTTC
This sequence comes from Dinomys branickii, assembly GCA_004027595.1. Classification (NCBI taxonomy): domain Eukaryota; kingdom Metazoa; phylum Chordata; class Mammalia; order Rodentia; family Dinomyidae; genus Dinomys; species Dinomys branickii. Next base: position 21,219 of record PVLD010010741.1, on the reverse strand, counting down.
TGAAAAGACTACATTTTCCAGTGAGTCACTCCAGGTCATTGGGTCATATCGCTGGTTTGTTTGCAGCAGCAAATTAGCTTCTGCTTTTAGCTCTACCAATTGATTTGAATTTCATCATAGTCAACATTTTATGAGTCAGAAGCACCAAGAGAGAAACTAGCCTCAAAAATGATGCAGCATTACTTTTGCCACATGGTATTGATAAAAATCAAGCACAAGACTGTGCAGGACCCCAGACACAGCTCCTAGGCAAGGGCGGAATCACCAGGAGGTGAGCATGGGGCTTCGGGGACAGCATTCACAAAGCAGCTAGCATATCCCTCGGGGCCAAATGCAGATTCAAATGTGCAGTTGATTGTACTGTTCTCTCGCTCAGAGTCAAATGGCCTGAGGCATTTGTTTAACCACTGGCCAGTCTAGCCGTGGCCCCATCCCATTGTGTGACCTACCTATTGGCATCCAGTGTGGTAAACATGGCCTTTTTATTTCTGTTTACAAATCTCCTAGCTCAACCGCTTCTTCCTCATCAAAGCCTGTTCTGCAGCAAAAGGAAAACCAATAGGCGAGTGAAATATATATAT
>PVLD010010741.1:0-20538 GCA_004027595.1 Dinomys branickii | reverse complement strand
ACAGTGAAACTAAGCTCAGACGGTAGAGGTGGAACAGAACTTGGTGCTGTGTAAACATTCAGATCGAGATCACACTGCTGACTCTCTTCCAGCTTCCAGCCTCAGCAGCTAGCTGCTCCCCTTGCAGAGGGTGAAGGGATCGCAGGCTGCTGCATGTCTGTGTCACAGCCATGCATCCCCCACCGGGATAGCGTACCTCACTAAGGAAGGGGGGCTGTTTATCAGAGAACTAGGGAGGTTCTGCTACAAGTAGATTACTGAAAAACTTGACCTCTGTATCTGGAAGAATGATTTAGGACATTAATACTGTATTATATTTTATAAATTTTGTATTTTTTAAAAAAATTGTAGGAAAGTTGTATCACAATTCCTGTTTCTAAAATGTTTTGACTGTCCCTTGAATAACTACTGTCCCTTCTATAGAAGCCAATACGTGTCTAGACTGGAAAACAGAGCCATCATAAATTGGTAAAAAAAATTCTCCCAAATGAAATATGTGACAAGAAATGCTCCAAAACCTTTAAGAGACTATCTCCCTCAGGCAGTCTTCCTTTTCATTATATAACATTTATCAGTTTGTGATTCAATTATCTGTTGCTGCAGAGCGAGCCATCTTAAAATTTAGTTGCTTGCAAAAATATGAATTTAATATTGCTCACAATTCTGAGCAATATTAAATATTTGTTGAGTGCCAGATTTTCTGTAAAGGACCAGGCTGTGTGTTAGGCTTCGTCTCTGGAATATTTAGGTAGGGAATGTCCCCTACAAGGCCGTGTGTTAGAATGTGGTCCTCAGCCCGTGGCTCTCCTGGGAGGTGGTAGAACCATAAAAAGATGGGGCCCAGTGCGAGGGTGTAAGTCCTTGGGGGTCACACTCTCAACCGGAACTGTAAGACCCTCCTCCATCCTCCCCCTGAGCTGAACAGCTGTATTCCTTCACACACACTGCAGTGATGTGCTGCGCAGCACAGGCCCAAAGCCACAGAGCTGACTGGGTAAGGACTGGAACCTCCGGAACTGTGAACCAAAATAACCCTTTGCTGTCGCGTTACTACCGGCGTTTGTCGGAGGGCCGACTGATACAGTCTCTGTCGCATCCTCTTCTTTATTATTTTATTTTCTATAAACTGTTAAAGCCCCAGCGCTATTCTTTGCTAAAAGGACCAAAATAGACCATGCTTTGCAGGTTCTAGTTTGTCAAGCCCTGAGCCAGTCAGCTGAGCTGAAGGTCCCGGGTGGTCTCATGCATGCATCTGCTGTCTACTCCACGTGTAGCTGCTCATCCTCCAGCAGGCTACTTTGTCAGTCTGTGGGCCACGCCCAGGACAGTGCATGGGAAACTGTAACATGCTTCTTAATCATGGCCACGGAAGTCACACAACATCATATATGCCTCTTGCCTGGCTCAAAGCACATCACCAGGTCACTCCTGATTCAAGAGACAGGCAAACAGATTGCCCCTCCATGGGTAGAGCTGCAGATATTATGGCCACAGAGGCTCAACTAAGGTACAAGTTTTTGTTGTGTGCTCTACCAAATTAATTTATTTTTATTTATTCATTTAGACATTGGGGATTGAACCCAGTGCTTTACAATACTAGGCAAGTGCTCCACACTTGAGCCATATCCCCAGCTTTTTAAAAATTGCATTTTTATACAAAGTTATACTGAGTTGCTCAGGTGGCCTTGAACTTGCAAACTCCTTGCCTCAGCCTCTTGAGGAACTGGGATTACAGGCCTGCTGCCTCAAGAAAGAATTGGACTTGACGAGAACTCAGTATTAGACTGGTCCTCAAATCCTGATTTAAATAAGTTCAAATTGAGTGATAATACTCCAAATTTATGATCCCTGCTAACAGTTATTGTTCCTTCTCTGCCTCTGCCGTTTAGCCCTCAGTGAGTGTTCACTCTCTCCCTCAGTGCTTGCTTGCCTGTGTCTCGCCGTGAGGTTGTGAGCCCTTTAGGGAAGAGACGGGAGCCCTGCCTGTCTGCCTTATTATGCCTTATTTTCCATAGATATGTATGGAACTTAATGGAACAGTCTTAGTGAGGTTTAAAGTCAATTTATTTGCTTAGTTCATAGAAGCAAAGCAAATTTAAGAATCCAGTACTACCTACAGATTCCAGTACTACCTACAGATCAGAGTGTTGCCTTTTACACCAAATGCCTGCCCTTTGTTTGCCCCACCTTAAAGTGTTATAATAAAATGTAAAAATAAAAATTTTGTTGCTTATATGCATTAACTGTATTTCATGTTTTATATGCATCCCAAGACAGTTCCTCTTCATTCATAAAACTGGCTGTGGGGTGGCCCTAACACATCTCTAGGTGGTTAAACACCCTAGTAGTTTTCCAAACATATAACCAAGAGTTAAGGATTTGTGTGCTTAATAAGTTTGAACCATCACTCACCTTCTTAGGACATGTTATGTTTTAACCTTAGATTTGTCGGCAGATGAAAATGAAAATGTAACAATGGTTTGTCGTCGATGCAGGACACGTTCCCAGCAGAAGTGATTCTAAAGAGGGTTTCTAGTCTATAATGAATACTAATTGTTCCGTTGGATTATTCAGTATGTGTTTTCTCTAAAATCTCATCGTAGCTCTGTCTCCTACTTGATGGAAAGCTTTGACAGTGCCTTACGTTAGAAGCAGCTAGGGGCTGTTTCTAACTGATGATGTGTTATCTTGTATTCTTTCTTTGACTACTGCCACCTTTCATTCTCTTCAGCATTTCCCTCCAGTGCACGCTGTCTCACTAAACTTGAGGGTAGGGCTGCTTTTGTGCGAATGCAGGCAGTGTCTTCACCCTCCTCCAACTCTTTACGTTATAGGCACATGCAGCAGTGATGCCAGATAATGTGGATGGTACTTCATATTAACAAAGTCACATATACCGGCAGTCCTCACCCTTTCTTGGCACTAGGGACCAGTATCATGGAAGACAATTTTTCAGTGGACCAGTTTTCTTTTGAGGGGTGCTCCTGGGGGGAGGATGGTGTCAGGATGATCCAAATGGAATACATTTACTTTGCACTTTGTTTCTATTATTATTACATTGTAATATATAGTGAAATAATTATACACCTCACTGTCATGTGGAACCAGTGAGAGCACTGAGCTTGCTTTCTTGCAACTATTGGGTCGCGCCTGAGGCTTAGGGGAGACAGTGACAGCCAAAGTGTGTTGCTCATGTCCTGTCTACTTCATAATCTTGTTTTGGTTGCTGTCGCTGCAGAAAACCCTACATGCTGCATTCCACCAGATACAGCTTAACTGTCACCTGCTACTCACTGATAGGGTTTTGATATGACCCAGTAAGCAGTTGATTTATTATGGTCTCTGTGTTGTCAAACTTCTCTGTTGATATTAATCTGTATTTGCAGTCCTTCCCCAGTGCTAGTATCACCACCTCAACTCCCCCTTCAGATAACCGGGCATTGGATTCTCATAAGGAGAGCACAATTTAGGTCTCCCACATGTGTAGTTCATCCCTATGAGAATCTAATGTTGCCACTCATTTGACAGGAGGTGGACCTCAGGCCATAATGTGAGTGATGGGAAGTGGCTTTAAACGCAGATAAAACTTTGCTCACTCTCCCACTGCTTACTTCCTCCTGTGTAGCTTGGTTCCTGGTACAGGTCTGGTCCATGGCCTGGGGTTTAGGGACCCCTTACACACATGATGTCAGTTGATTACTAACACATCAATCCTCTGGGATAGATACTCTTGTTACTGTCATTTGTCAGGTAGAAAAACTAATGCACAAATGTTCCAGGAATACTTTAAACTTAACATACTCAAGCTGCCCTCAGTGCCTTCCTGTAAATCTGCTTATTCTGGATGTCTGATTTGGTTAGAATATTCTCATTTCTCAGCCATCCAAGTTTCATCCATAGTTTTCCCTTCTCCCATGGTCTAGTCAGTCACTGAGACCCTGTGGGTTTCCTCTCTCTGAGCGCTGCCCCTCACCACATCAAACCTCATGTGCTCCCCTGACTTCTCAATTGCCCACCAGACCTTCACATTATCAGTAGCTTGGCCTCCCTCAACCTGAATCTTCTTGTCTCCTGCACTCCCTTTTAAATGTGTCGGTAGCTCCTTACAGGTTACCATCCAAAGGGCACTGAGCAGTTCATAATCTGCCTTTGCCTATGAAATCCTGCTGTTCTGTTCCATGTCCATTTTTATGTACTGCATTTTGAGCTCACCGCTTGTTCAGAATACAGTTTTATTCTCCAATCCTTCTGTGCTGGAGCCAGACCCATCTGATTCACACAAGTCCCAGAACCTCTAAACAGTGCTTCTTAAATCTAAACGTGATAAGAATCATGGGGGTGACGTCAAAAGAAAGGTTTTGTTCAGTGGATCCTGAGTGGCATCTGAAATTTTGGCATTTTGCATTTTAATGAGCTTACTAACAATAAAATACTGCTTGCTATTGAGCTATATTTTGAGTAGCAAGAGTCTATACAGGTGCGCTACCCAATAAAACTTTGTGCAATGATAGAAATGTCTGTGTTTCCAGCAATGGTAGGCATTAAGCACAGATACCTGTTGAACACTTGAAATAGAGCAGCTGAGTGAGTGAGGAACTGGGCTTTAATATTCGTTAATTAAAATTTCCATAGCCTCATAAGGCAAGTGGCCACTATATTGAACAATGAAGATCTATCAGAATGCCTTTCCATCCTTTAAAACTCAGATCAGATTTTCAGTTTCCAGTCCGATGTGTAAAATCTGGGAAGTTGGCTCACCATCCTAACAAGTAAAAAAAGTAAATAAATGAAAAACCAACAACTCTTATTTGTTACAGTTGTAAAGTCACAGGACAAACCATTACCCCAAAACTGGACAGTCAGACAGGTGGATACAAAGAGTTATACCTTACTAGAGCAGAAGCTCTAAAGATTAAACGACCGCAAAACCATTCCTGGAGTAGGAAAATCTAAACTGTTGACTGGTAATTGCTGGAATCTCAAGGTGGGCAAGTCTGAGAGCTGGGAACTCCAGGGGACATTTTGGTGAGTTTTGTCTCCTTAGGCTCTACCAGGTTCACAAAATGAAATCAGAGAAAAATCCTCTGGTGCTTCATAGAGAAGAAGGAGAAAAGACACCATTCTGAAATTTGTGAAAGCATTCTGTTCTCAAGAAGATCTGTACTCAGGAGGGACTGGTTAACTGGAGCCCTATCTGCTGCAGTTTTATCAGGAAGTAACTGACGTGTTCTTAGTTCAAGGCTTCCACACTGAGGAAGGGGAATACCTAGCCCTAGCTCCCTGCAGCCTTCCACATGAGAGAAAGAGGTATACTGAACTCCAACTACTATTTTGGTTTTTGCATGTTTGTTTGCTTGCTTGCTTATTTTTTTTTTTTTTCCAGTACCAGGGATCAAACTCAGGACGTTGCGCTTGCCAGGCAAGTGCTTATGCCACTGAGCTATACCCCCAGCCCTCCCCCCACCCCGGTACCAGGGATCGAACTCAGGACCTTGCGTGCTTGCTTATTTTATGAGACAGTCTCACTTTGTTGTTTAGGCTGGTCTTGAGATCTCTTTGTAGCTCAGGCTGGCCATGACCTTGTGGCAGTCCTCCTGCCTCTGGCTCCTGAGTGCTGAGATTACAGGCATGCATCACCATGCTTACCTTCCAGCTCCCTTAGGAAACCCTGTTCTACCTAAGGTATGTGTGTTCAGGGAGTGGTTGCTGAGGTGAAAAACTGAAAAGCATTTGTGAAGCCCATAGTCCAGAAGCACAGGCCCATAAAGGACGGAGACCTGATCATTGGACCATAGAGAGTTCCTCCCCACACACCTTACCACATTCCCAAAGGTCTATTTGCTGTAGTGCCTTTTACTCAGTATACTGTGTTCAGCTATCAAGAAAAAAATTACAACACGTATTCTGAAAGGAAAAATACACTTTAAAAATACATAGAAAACTCAGAACTCAACTTAGGTATAGCAAGAACATTGATCTATTGGGCCACAAGTTAAAACTACCATGAGTACTATGCTAAGGTCCTTAATGGATAAAATTGACACCATACAAGAGCTAATAGGCAATGTAAGCACAGAGGTGGATATTCTCCGAAGAACCAAACACCAGTGCTAAAGATGAAAAACACCATAACAGAAATTAATAATGTATTTGATGGTCTCATTAGTAGACTGGTCACAAGACAGTCAGCAATCACCATGGCAGGCAGCATGCTGGAATAATGTAAGTCCCTGGTATACTAGGCCTTGGTGGGGTGGCATGTTGCTTCTCTACACTCGTACTCTTTTCAAAATAGCTGTCACAAGACCTTGATAGGATCACAGAAGCAGAGTGTTTATACAAAATGAGGAAGTGTGGCACTGCTGGATAAAACAGAAGAATAAAGTATCCTTCCTGTAACTCTGCAAGTGAGAAGAGGTAAAGTTAGAAAGGAGAAACTATACTCGCAGGAAAGAAAGGAAGGAAGTACTCTGGGAATCAAGAAAAGGTGACAGGTGTAAAAAGCATGGAAAACTAGAAAGACAACAACCATAATTGTATAAATCAGCGCATGACACCAACCTCAGCTCCCAGGGAGCAGCGATCCCAACTCTTCAAGCATCAGAGAGGGTTGGCAGCCCTGTTCACAAACAACAGACTAGTACCTTAGCTGCAGGAGAAATCCGTCTACTTCAAGCTGGAAATCCAGCATGGGGATGTAGTCTGAAAGAAACTCCTTCTGCATGAGAGGCTACCTTTGGAGAAAAATTCCGCTGCAGCACCCTCCATATACTGGAGAGCTAACGACCAGGAGCCACCTTAAGAGGGAACTTATTGTTTAAGACTGAGTTTATGTAGGGTTCAGAAGTCACGGAACAACTGTACTTCAGAATCCTTGGGGACACTGCTACAGTAACTGGGTAGGAGACATCCATAAGAGACAGTCATGGAAAGGATATCAGTCCATTGCAGACCCACTAAGAAGTTTGAACAGCTGTTAGTTTAGGCTATGGGAGTCATGGTAGCCCGCAGCACGGTTCTCTCTTGTGAGTGGTGTGATTTACTGTGTTTTTCTGAGGGAGCTGGATCTGAAGTGCTGAGATAAGGGTCAGTAGATCACATGGTTCCTGTGACTGCCCCCCTCAACACAGAACTCGGTAGACTGTGTGATTTTCCCCCTCTCTGACACATACCTCTGCTTGGAGATTTGCCAGCCAGCCAGCCAGCCATATGGACAGAGAGGGCTCTGGAGCGAATGGGCCGCCTAACTGGTACACATGCTGCAGTGCTCTTCGGGACTGGCAGTGGCCCTGGGAGTACAGAAAGAAACAAACCAAAGCTTCTGGAGTGAACACAGTCCTGATGCAGACAACGTGCATCAGGGAAAGGCAGGGCAGGGCCAGCGTTCATCCAGCACTGACTTGTCAGAGCGGTTTGGAGAGTGAAGATAACAGGACCCAGACGTGACTCTCCATATCCCTGGGGAATCCCAGTGCCAGAGGTCCTGTAAAGAAACCCTTCCAACCCGAACACTTCAGAATGGAGGAATATTTCGTCCTTCTTTTTCTTTCTCTCCGGTTTTGTTTCTGTCTTATTGTAATACTAATAGTGATGTGGTATGGAGGGACAGATAAACAGTTGGGTTAATGCCGTGGGATTCGACCATCACATAGAGCAAGTAGACAAGTGGACTAACAGACACAGAAGAGTCCATCCGACAATTGCAAAATGCGCTTTTTTTTTAGCAGCTAGTAGGTTTCTTTCCAAAATAAATCATATTTTAGGCCCTAAAGTAAGTTTTAAATGTAAATGAATTGAAATAATTTCTTGCATCTTATTTGATCATAGTGGAATGAAACTAGAAATCAGTACTAAGAAAATCTATGCAAACATGTGGAGATTGAATAGTCCTTTGGAACAACCAGTGCGTCACTTAAAAACAAATCAAGGTATGAAAGTGGAAACAATGTATGAAGATTTCTAGGACACAATGAAGGCAGCTAAAAGAAGTTAGATTATAATTTTGAGTACCTACATTAAAAAATAGAGAGGTCTCAAATAAATAACTTAATCATGCATCTCAGAGTCTTAGGAAATCAAGAACAGACTAACATAATAACCAACAGAGGGAAAGAAACAGTAAACATTGAAGCCAAAAGTAAAAGAGACTAAAAGGGCAATTCAAAGGGTCAATAAAACAACTGGCTGTTTGAAAAGATAAATAAGACTGATAATCCCTTAGCTAAACTAACCAAAAGAAAAAGAGAGAAGACAGAGGTTAATACAATCAGAAATGAAAAGCGAATATTACCACAGGTACCACTGAAATCCAGATGATCATTAGAGACTTTTTTGTAACAAGAGATGGGCATTAAAATTTCTCCCAAAGATATGAGCACAAACTTCCTTTTCAGTGAACTAAGAGACACTAATAGTACAGCTGACTTGCATTTTCCCTTTTCCCTTCCTTCCTTTCCTCTTTCCCCTACCCTAGTTCCTTTTTCCTTTTGAACAATTTCTTCCCATTTCACAATGTCTATTGCACATTTTAGACCTCATTTACTCTTTCAGTTTCTCATACCATGGAGACAATATGATGTTTACACATGTGAGTCTGATTTATTTCACTTAAGAGTATGGTCTCAAATTGCATCCATTTATCTAGAAATGTCTCAACTTTATCCTTCTTTACGGTAGACTAGTACTCCATTATATTAAAAAGAAAACCCTACATCTTTTTTGTCCATTTCTCAGTTGATGGACATTTGAGTTGTTTCTGAGATTTAGCTGTGACAAACTGTGCTGCTATAAACATGAGTACACATATATTGCTGTGTATGATGTTTTTAATTCTTCGAGAAAGATACCCATAAGGGGAACAGCTGGCTTGAATGGGACCTCCAATCCTAGTTTACTGAGGAATCTCCCCACTGATCTCCACAATGGTGTCACATGTCTACATTCCCACCAGTACTGGAAAAAGATTCCTTTTTCTCCACAGCCTCACCAGCATTTGTTATTGGTTGATTTCTTGATGATAGCCATTCTTTCTGGATTGTTTTAAGTTGTGTCTAATAACCAGTGATGTTGAACATTTTTTAATATATTTATTTGCCTTTTGAATTTCTTCATCTGAAAAGTTTGTATTCTATTCTTAATATTATTGCACATAGTAGAGTTGGCACCTTCTGGGGTAGTTGAGAATTGAGAGTGGGTCCTGGTCATGTGGTTAAACGTAAGAGAGCAGGAAGGAACTGCCGTGCACAGTGAGGGTTTCTTTGTCCCGCACCAACGCCCTCAGCACGGGGGTGCCATTCTTGTGGTTTTATGAGCTTCTTTTGCCAAGAAAAGACAGTGTCACAAAGCAAAACAGGAAACATTTACCCTGTTATCATCATCATTTTACAAATACGGGCTATCTTACAGGCAGCCTTAATATAATGGATAGCCACGTTGAATAAATGCAGATGCATTCAAAATTCGCTGCACTGCCAGTTTTGTCTCTGTGTGTCAGCAGACGGAAACTTTCTCCCAGTCTGGTTTCCATTTGTACTGACAACTTCCCTAATCTTCTTCTGACTTCTAGATAAGTAAGAGTTGGGAAAAGAAAGCAAAAGGGAGCGAGAGCATCCCTGCCCGCTGACAAAGGAGACTGTAACCTAAAATGCGGAGTTCAGGAGCTTTACCTGGGTTCTGACTTAGAAAATGGTTCCAGGACATATTGGAGAGGGTCTGTACTTCAGGTCTTTTGCTTTGTCTTTTTGGGATGGGATCTCACTGTATAATCCAGGCTGCCTTAGAAGTCGATGTGTAAACTGGGCTGGCCTGCCACCCATGATCCCCCTGTCTCAGCCTCCCAAATGCTAGCATTACAGACATTCACCATCACGCCCACCTCATACCTTGGTTCTTGATATCTCAACCCCAAAGAGTCACAGGAAAAAAAAAATGAACAGGAAGCCTTGTCAGAAGGGATCAAAACCTCGCTGGAAATGAAAAGCTAACACTATTATCTCCTGGTGACCGCTGCAATGCAAGCCAAAGAGACATCCTAAAACAATTATAGGAACCAAAGCTATCTGCTTAGGGAATAAAATGTGAACCTATGAAATCTTTGACTTTAACACATTCCTATTCTGTAACCTAAAGGCCATGAAAAGTTTCTCTGATAATAAAAGCTGAGGATTGTTTTTGAAATAAAATAGCCACTTCTATTGGTTAAAACAATGATTCTATTTTCAAACACGGGCAAGGGGGAGGAAGAAAAAGTACCACAGCAAAAAACTGAATGTGCAGAAGAAAATAAACAAAAAGCAGGGCCTGTGGTTAGAGAAGTCCCTGGAGCTTCCTGAGCCTGAATCATCACCTCAGCCACTGCAGTTCTCCCCTCTCTAATCACTCAGCAACAGGATGTAGAGCAAAACCCCAACAAGAGGCTGAAGACCTGGGATTTACAGTCAATTCTGCCACCCTCAGTGGAAACCCAGCGGCCCAGTGTTTGGCCTCATGAAGCCTTGGCTCACTGTATAAAACTTGTGTAATAAGATTGTCCGAGGTGACAAAAGAATCCGGTAAAAAGTCCTTAGGAAATTATACTGTTAAACAAAAATTTACAATATTTACAAAATCCAGAAAGGGAAGTGGTGGAGTGAAGGACCAAAGATGTTATCTGATGGCTTTGTACGAATCGGAGTTGTCTCCTCCCCCTCTATGCAGAGCCCTGCACCAGGGCTCATAGCTGTGTTAGTGAAACACAAACTAAGTTTTGGCTCTGGTGTGTGCCTTCAGCTGCATGCCCGTGTGCGATGAACCATCTATCAAACAAAACATGCGGCAGATGTGGAGATTAGGACCATTTTGTCTGGACCTTAAGCTCAAAGGATCTAAAATGCTGAGTGGAAATATGTATGAGGGGTTGGCATGAGGCCGTACCACAAACGATGGTTTACATGACTCGGAGCGCAACTCAAGGGGCGAGGGACCGCATGTACTCACACTGCTTACGCTTCTCGGGAATTTGTGGAGCCTAATTATTTAACTTACTTTAAAATATAAGATGACGTTTTGCTTCAGTAGAGCTTATTGGTTAAATAGCTCTTGTGGTAGTTTTGAAATACAGGACACACACACACACACAATCTTCACCTCAGCACTTGCTCGTCTGACTCCGGTCACACAGCCCTCTTTCTCTTAGTACCCCAAACTCATCCTACATCCGGACATCCGCGCTCTCTCTTCCTTCTTGCCTACTGCTTTTCTCACTCATGAATGGGATTACTGTCCTTATAAAGGGAACATGAGAGAATTCTGTTACTTTCTTTCTATAATTGACGATAGGCCCAGAAGTGGTCAGTATACAACTCAGCGATGGGCCTGGACCAGAATCGATCATGATGCATTTGGATTTTCAGCTAATAGAACAGCGAGAAATAAATTTCTGCCCATCCTCGTGCTCCACACTCAATGCCATGTCACCACTTGTCACATGAATGACCCCTGCTCTTTGCCACCTGGATCAAATCTAAGGACCAACCAGAATCCCTCTGAGGGCATTTGGAATTTAGACCTAGAAATTCTAAGTATGTTTTGCCTGGCTTTTGGAACAAAGGAGATGCACACTCAATGTCAGTGAATATCTTCCACCCTGTGAAGCAGGAAGTAGGCGAGCCAGTGGAAAGAGGAAAGAACTGATTCAGACAGAGGGACAGGGCAGACAGCTACACTAAGAAGCTTCCTGGCCTAGGAAGGGTCCCCTGCTTTTGGACCATTTTAATTATTTCTACGACTTTACAATAAATTCTTTTTCTCTGAGCTACCTAGAGATAGTTTCTATTACCTCTAAGTAACATTTCTGAGTTTCCTGTAGACAATACCATATTTTTAAAACTGGCTTACATTCTGAATTCTTTTTGTTAGACAACTGTTGGCATGACCAGGAAAGGACTTTATCAGAGAAATGTTGTGATGCTTAATGCTGCTTTTCAACTTGATTGCCTTGAGAGCTGTGTAGGAGGTGAGGAAAGCACACTTCTGGGTATGTCTGGGTGAGTCACGGGGGTGGAGCCTTGGGGACTGCATCTGGCCGTTGGCTTCTTTCTCTCTGGTGTTTCCCTTGCTTTCTCCCAGATGCATGAGTTCCCTTTCCTCTGCCAGGCCCTTCTGCCATGATGCTTTTGGAGTCAGCTAAACATGGACTGAAGCCTCAGTGAACAAAACCAAACCTCTCCTTTAAGTCGCAGGGGCCAAGTATTTTGTCCCAGCAGCAGGCAAGCTGAGCAAAACAACTTTACCTCCTGTACTTTTTCCACAGTAGGTGTGCATTTTTAATATAGCTGCCTTTTATTTCTTGCTAATGTTAATGCCATGTAGTTTTCCATACGGGGAGTCCAAGAGGTTTGCCGCAGAATCTAAAACAGCTGGAATTTCAAGAGGCTCAAGTTCTCAGGGTAGAATCCAAGTTCACCAGGGTATAGACAACAAACAACTGAGGAAAAACACATCCAGATTCAACGTGGTGGGGCGTAGAACAGAAGGGTTAGGATGTCTTAAAATGTAAACTGCCACATTCTCGAGTGCTTTGAAAACTCATCCAAAATAGAGAGCCCTAGCACTGAAAACACTGACTAGACAATTGTCAAAGTTTGTAGAGAAAATTGAACTCTTGCCAATTTGGTGCACATGCCTGCCCCCAGCACCTGAATGCTGAGGCAGGAGGAATGCTCTGAGTTCAAGGCCAGCCTAGACTGCATGATGAGACTCTGCCTCCAAAAACAAAACAAAGAAAAACTCTAAAAAATTATCAAACAACATCTCTTTTCTAAAACTCAAGAAAACTATCTGACATAGCAATAGAAGAAAAGATGGCAAATAATGAAAACAGGAAAGAAAAGATGCAATCAAATTTCATCAGTTGTAAGAGAGAGAATAATATTCCTACAGGTAATGGAAACATGCTAAACTAAGAAAATAACATAAGAAATGAAAGAATAAATAAATCAGAATTTATCTGAGGTGATAGACTAAGGAAAGAATTAAAATTATTAAGAAACATACAAGTGAAAGTAGAAAAAAACACAAGTTAGTGCCTGAAGAAAAGTGAAAACTGAAAATTAGAAAAATTTCAAACCTCCCCTCAAAAAACAGAAGAGAGATATAAAAAGGTTTCAAGGGGGAAAAAAAGACAGCCAAAGAAAATTCAATACAAACTGTATATAATATGACTGCCAGAAGAAAACGTTAGGAAAGAAAAAAAAAAAAAACCTTAGTCTATAATTCGAGAAATTGAAATAAAAGGAGAACTGAAATTTAATATTTAAAGGGCACTCAGCATATCTAAGAAATTGGCCCAGAGTCGTCATCATGGAGATATAGTCCAATAAAATCATTATACTTTAAGGGAAAGAAAATGAAATTGTTTAGATACCCAAGGAAAAATATCACATCAGGGCTGGGGATATAGCTCAGTGGAATAAGCGCCTGCCTAGCAAGCGCAGGGTCCTGAGTTTGATCCCCAGTACCACCAAAAAAAAAAAAAAAAATCTACTAAAATTACGAAAAATACCACATCATCCCTACTTTGTACTTGGAGAAAATTGGGTATAGTATGTAAAATACTCAAAATACACAGAAAAGCTATATATGCTGCCATCAACATACAAACACTTTAATATTAGTCTTTATGAATCTTCTGGAGAAGTGGATTTAGACAATCAAACAACAGGAGAAACCATTGACAAACTAAGGTGAGCACTAAACAGCATGCTCAGTCTCAAAACAGAAAGAGCATTTGGGGGTATAGCTTAGTGTGAAGGCATTGAGTTTAATCTCTCATGCAATCAATAGATCAGTCAAAATTAGAGCAAAAACGAGGAGAACATACTCAAAAATTTTTAACTCTTTAAACTCTTGTAATTGTGCTTCTCTGTGATATTGATATTATTATTGGTTCCTACTAATAAAAGAGGAACAATTTGAGCATGATTAAGAATAATAAGAGCAGTGAATCAAAAGGTATGAAATATATTTAAGTCCATAATTCATCCTGATACAAAAATTCAATTGGTCATTGTTATGGTTAATTTTTTGTGTCAGCTTAATAGAGTTAAAGGATGTCCAGGAAGCTGGCAAAACACTATTTCTGGTTGTATCTGTTAGAGATCAGTATTTGTATTAGTTGTCCACGAATGATCTAATACGGGCAGGCATCATCCAATCCATCGAGGGACCAAACAGAACAAAAAGACAAAGAGGGTAAATTTGGTCTTTATACTTAGACTGAGATGTCCACCATTTCCTGTCTTTGAATATTGGAAGTCTGGTTGGCTCTGGGGTCCTTAAACGCTGGGACTTACATTAGTGCCAGTCTCAAGCTCTTGAGCTTTTGGACTCTCATCAAATTAAATCACTGGCTGTCACGGCTCTTCACTCTCAAACAGATCATGGAGCTTTTCAGTCTCCTTGATCATGCATGCCAACTTTAACAGTACATTCCGTGTCATATACCTACACACACATCCTCTTGTTCTGCTTGGCTGGAGAACCCTGGCTCACATGGTCAGCAATCATAGATATTAGGAATCTACTCTTTTTATTTGAAAACTACTATAATATAAAGTAAGCACTTATCCTGCTTTCTTATGCAAACTGTACCACAAGGTAAACAAGTTGTAGATGGGGCGAAGCTATTCTTTGTGAAAGTATTCTATCAAATAACTAAAAGAAATAATACGATTTCAATATAAACATTTACAGTCCCTAGTGAATTATTAAATGCAAGCACCAAGCATCTGTAACTGCTAGCATCACGCAGACAGGAAAGCAGTTATTATGTGCCTGGAGAAACACACTACACTTCTGAAGCAGCTTGTCAAAAATCGTGGTCGTCGTCATCGCCGTGGTCATCATCATCAAACCTGAATGTAGTTCAGCCTGGAGACCCACGAAAGTGCCCTCTGTTACAGCACATGGTTCAAGTTACTGAGCACTCCATTTTCAGCTTGAGAAAGCACACTGCGTCCGTATTCTAAACTGAAGCAGTTTTAAGTATTGACCGTCGTGAAATAATAGGTTCACAAAAAATACGCCCCAATTGGATACATCCCCCAAGAGTCTTCAACTAGAAAAAGGGAGCAAATTTACCAGCACACGTTGTAGTATTATCTTCTAAGCGGCACGAAGGTAGTTATGGGTGAAGGGCATGCAACATGGAGAGGCTAGTAGGCAAACAATATGTGTATACATGAGAAAGTAGGTCTGGATGGAGCAAGGTCTCTGTCCAGAGATGCTAGAGGGTGCAGCTCTCCCTCTAACCCCAAAGTACTGCCACATACCCCAGGTTGAGTGTGTTTTGGGCTAGCAATTCTTTCTGGAACATGCATCCTTCCCATAGCCATGGGAAAGGTATGCCCTCCTCACACAGCATTTTGTGCATGAAAGAAACATTTAAAATGTCTAGATAAAAATCTTTGGCTATGGTTGTCAAAGTGGAACAAATCTATTGTGTTTTAAGTATTCACAATGTTATAACATTTTAAAATTTGAAATACAACACTTTCTGAACTTCAACTTCTAAAATATTCCCAGGCCCCCAGACATAAAAATTAATCATAAAAAAAATCAGCTACAAAAGTTCTGCACCCTCCCAGGGTCTTCTGGCATTACAATTCAAATGTAATCTTGGAAGACAGCAAACCAAGAAAACCCCCCTCACGGAGTTGGTTTCCTGGCTGCTAGGGGTGTATCCGTGAAGGGGCACCTGGGGTCCTGGTCTCTTCTTTCTCTCTGTTATAGTTTGGATCTTGTCTATATTGAAAGCTTGGGTGTCTAGTTCATGGCATTATTGGGGGGACGTATATCTTTTAGGAGATGGGGCCTAGTGGCAAGAAGCATTGAAAAACTATTTCTACCTCAGTAAGAGATAATGATCTAACATATATTTTATTTTGTTATTTTTTATCAAAATATTTATATTCATGTTATTTTGATAATTTGTATTCACATAATAGTTGTAGGGTTGATTTAATCTAGAAGATGTTTTCTGACCTTAAAGTCTTATATCTCCAGTTTAATTTATTTTATTTATTTACTTTTGCGGCACTGGGGATGGAACCCAGCACTTCACACATGCTAGGCCAATGTTTTACCACTGATCTATACCCCTCACTGGGCTCCACAGAGAAATTTCAAAGTTTAATTTCACTCTTTATATCTTTTTCTTGAATAGAATGTGAGAAAATTATCAATAAAAGACATTCAAGCATAAAATATAACACATTAGGATAAAGTTTTGTGGAATGCAAATATGAATTTAAGGAAAAGAAAGTTGTATACAACAATATCTTTATTAACAAGTTGTATTAACAATATCTTTAAGAAGATATTGTTAATATATTTTGTTTCTTTTTTCTTTGTTACCAGGAATTGAACTCAGGACCTTGCATTTGCTAGGCAGGTACTTGTGCTGCTGAGCTATATCCCCCGCCCTGTTCATATATTTTTGAAAGGGTGCTGGTAGCTTTCAAATTGTAGTGATGTTAAGTATTCTCCTCAAGGAACAAGAATTTATTTAAAATGCATTTTATTCTAACAATCTTATACCACAAATAATAAATACCTAAAGCTATGCTGAAAAATTTCAGTTAAAGTTGTACAACAGGATTTTTACAGATGCTCTTTCTTCTCCTCTTTCCTCTTCTTTTTAGTCTGAAGCAATCCTTAATTTTCACACTTTGATGAAGAGGTTTCTGGTGAACCATCTCTTCAGTGGGAAATAGAGAACATGAAAATCTGTCGTCAGTCATCACAACTGCTTAGTATGAGGCATTGCAACAGTGATGAGGTGGTCTGCCAAAGCAGACATTCTACAGACCTTCATTCTCTTGTGCTCTTTCTGTGCCCAAATATTACCAATTCCACTGACATAGGCATGACATAGGACCTCCAAATGGCATACAGGAAGTACAACTCTCAAAGCATGAATCCTAAGGAATAATGGAGGCCAAGAGTAGGAAATACTTGAGAGATACATAGTTCCTGCCTGAGAGAGACAGAAGAGGGCCTGGAAAGTGGGTTTCCCGTGAGCCCACTTTCTGAAGCGAATTTTAGAAAGTGAAATCATGAGGTGGGTACGATGTAGGACAAAACTGTGACCAAGGTCACAAGTATAGCCACTCACGTAGTATTGATCCAGTGGGGAAGCGGGTCATATAGCAAGTATGCATGGAAAAACAAAAACTTTTTAGGAAGAGATGAGTGCAAGGGTCTTAGTCACCCACTGAGGTGACTGGTGTCTGTCTAGACTTCATTAGACTGGGTGTTACCATGTACCTTATCCCTTGGGGAGGCACATGGGCCTGGTCATTTTGTCCTTATCTTGGGGCCTGGCCGCCAGCTACAGTTGTACTGCGTTTTCATCTTTGCATGGACTCTCTCTAGGGACCAGCCCTATCTGACTGCCTATGATGGTTCTATCTCACTCAGCTGTCTGTAATACCACGCACACATTTTTAACATTGTTTCTCAAAACAATGTTAAAAATGCCGTGGAGAAGAAATCTTATAGGGCCCCTTAGCACTTTGGGTTATCAGGTGCTGATCTAGATCTATGCTAAGGCCCAGCCTTTTCTACACATCAAAGAAAGGAATGACACGCCACTGCAGGGCCTGATCTCCCTGGCCTCCTTTGTTCTTTAGGAAATTACACGTAAAGAATAGACTATGGTTATAAATAATAGACAAAAAAGAAAGAGAATAAAGATTTCTGTTTAAATTATGTGAATTATTAAGAAGAATGGCAAGTGCAGGCAGGTAACTAACTAATCTCCTGGGACCCCACTTACACACCAGATAAAATTCTGAAGTGTGAGGATGGGAATTGAAAGCTAATGACTGTTGTAACCTGCCCCCTTGCTACATGACAAAACTGTTGTAACTTGCCCCCTGGACTAAAAGCTTGCTTAAACTGCATGTCAAAACTGCTGCGCCATTTTCTGTTCTGTATGCGCCGATAGAATTCCCCACCCCATGTTCTGTATGTGCTGATAGAATGCCCCTAACTGAAACTTGCCCCCACCCCATGTTCTGTATGTGCTGATAGAATGTCCCTAACTGAAACTTGTCCCCACCCCATGTTCTGCTGATAGAATGCCCCTAACTGAAACTTGCCCCCCACCTCTTGGTCTGTATGTGCTGATAGAAGCCCCCCAACTGAAATTTACCCCACCCTAAGCTTGTGGTCTGCAGGCATAAAAACCCAACCATCCACCCACCCAGCGCTCTCCTTGCCTGTGCTGCAATGGGGATGCCGCTGGGTACCAGCTAAAATAAAGCACTCTTTCTTATAAGATGTCTTGATTTTTGGATTTTTTTCGGGTGTCCCACATTTTGGGGGCTCGTCTGGGATCCCTATTGGCCTCTCTCCACTTCTCGGTAAGTTTGCACCCCGCTTTTTGTTTCCTTTTGATCGGCTGATTTGGTGCTCTCTAGCAGCACGTTTGGGGTGGCTGACCTTGTAAGTCTCTCTGCCGCGGAGCGGGACGCCCTCCGTTTTGGTTTCGGATTAAGAGAACCCTTGGTAGGGCCTTTTGGTTATTTTTTCTTTAAACAGAAAAATGTTTGGCGCTGCCTTTTGACTGTTCTCTTTTGTAACTCTGAATTTCGAAGTCTGTCTCTCCCTCTTTTTCTCCTTCACCGCCCTCTTTCGCCCGGTCCTCTTTTTGCCTCCACAGCCATTTTCCAGGTCCCGGAGAACGACATCAAGGCGCCATCTAGTGTCTAAACTTGTTAATTGTTGACTGTTGATTTTGTCATTATTTGTCGTCCTTGTCTCTGTAAGCATGGGTCAGTCAGCGTCCGCGTCTCTAAGTCCTTTGTCTCTGGTTCTTAACCACTTCTCAGAGGTTCGCGGGAGGTCGCGAGGCTTTGGGGAACCTGTATTCCCCGGGAGGCTCCGAACTCTCTGCAGACTTGAATGGCCAGCCATAACATCGGGCTCCTGGCCACCGGAGGGGTCTTTCTGCCTCCCCTTGGCTCAGGAAGTCTGCCGTGCTGTCTTCGGTCTGCCTTCCCACCCGGACCAATACATCTATATCCAAGTTTGGGTTGATCTCATCCAAGACCCCCGTCATGTATTAAAAGATACCTCCAAGCCCTGGAAAAAACTCCCCAGCGCCCTCCCCTCCTAGCCCCTCTCAAGGACAGCAAGCCGAGAAAGGAGTTGACTCATCCTCCCGGTAACGTTCTGCCCCTTCGGCTCCAGAGGAACCTCTAGATTCCCCCGCGCCGCCTCCCCCGTACCAGCCACTCCCTCGTATGCCCTCTCCCGACGCTCCCCGTCAGAATCCCCCTCCCCCAAGTCCCCAACAAACCCACCGCCACCATCGTTCGGGTTCCCCAGACTCCACCAGTCAAGGTGGAGACATAAGAGCGGTGCCCCTCCTCCCTTTGCGTGAGGCGCCACCTATGGAGGGACAGCGACCAGCTTTTGTCTATGTCCCTTTTACTACGTCTGATTTATATAACTGGAAACACCAAAATCCTCCTTTTTCCAAGGACCCTCGGGCCCTCATTAACCTGTTAGAATCTATCTTCTTCACCCATCGCCCCACTTGGGACGATTGCCAACAGTTGCTCCAAACTCTTTTCACCTCGGAGGAACGCGAACGCATCCGCAACTTAGCCAGATGAACTGTCCTTGATCCGGACAGAAACCCCACTGCAGATGCAAGGCGACAAGATGCTGTTTTCCCCCTTGCCCGACCGGATTGGGACCCTAACTCAGACTCAGGTAAGGAGGCTCTTGACCGTTTTCGCCAGCTGTTCCTGGGAGCCCTTAAGGCTGCTGCCCGGAGACCTACAAATTTGTCAAAAGTTACTGAGGTAAGACAATTGGCTTCTGAATCCCCCGCAGCTTTTCTAGAGAGACTGCTGGAGGCTTATCGTATATACACCCCCATTGACCCGGGGCCCCAGAAAATGCAAGAGCAATTAACATCGCTTTCGTGTCCCAGTCAGCCCCTGACATAAAACGCAAGCTACAAAAATTCGAGGGGTTTGAGGGAGCCCCTATTAGCCAATTGGTGGAGATAGCCCAAAAAGTTTTTGACAGCAGAGAGGATCCTAAGGACCAAAAACTCACTAAGGTCCTCGAGGTTTTAGTAAATAACATGGAACACAAAAGGACCACCACCACTGCAGGGAACTTTCCAGATACAAAAAGACCACCCTTAAACAAGGATCAATGTGCCTATTGCAAAGAAACTGGCCATTGCCGTAAAGATTGCCCCAAGCTGCAGGCAAAACTCCAGAAAGATGCAAAGACCCTTCTAAATCAGCCTTGAGGAGGTCAGGGCTCCGCTGGCCCCGTGGAGCCCCGGCTAACCTTAACTGTGGGGGGCCAACCTGTAGATTTCCTAGTGGACACTGGAGCTGCCCACTCGGTCTTAACCCAGCCCATCGGGAACCCCACCGGGAAGGCCATGAAGGTTATTGGGGCTACAGGAAACACCCAAGTTGTCAAACAATATCAGGCCAAATTATCCAGACCTGGACGCCCTGATATCCA